>VFFE01008996.1:675181-716697 GCA_008921705.1 Burhinus oedicnemus
AGGGAATTCACCCCTTAAATAAGCAGCCGCGCAGCTCTCGGGCTTGCGGGGAAGCAAACGTGTCCCGTTCCCGCCATACCCCCGCCTCTGCCCTGCCGTGCTCCCTCCGTTAAAGATGCTTTCACGGCCTTAGCGGGACAGATCGAGTCTCGGCCGCGGTTTTTCCCCGCGCCTGCAAACGTGGCCTCGGTAGAGCGAGAATTCCTGGCGGGCAGCGCAGCGCAGAGCCGGGGCGGGGCGGGACCCGGCGGCGGGCGGGCGGTCGCCGGGATGGCCCGCCGCGGCGGCCGCAGCCGGCTCTTCGGCAGGCTTGCTCCTGCAGGGCTGGGGCGTGAAGCCATTTTACGTCGTGCAGTCAGGCACGTTTAGGTGTTGGCAGAAGCGCAGGCCAGCGGTTTCGAGAGCCCGCCGGCGGCTGTTCTACCGCTTCGACCCTTGCAGATCGTTTAAAACAGCGTGTGGCAGGCGGGCCCGCTCTTTGTCGCCGCGGGCAGGTGCGGGCGCCGAAGGAGACGGTGGGACGTGGCAGGATCCTGCCGTGACGTCCCGGCACTCTGGAAACCAAAGCCCGTGCCAGCTTCACCCAAGAGCAGAGGCCCTGCCAGAAACGCCGCTCCTGCCGTAGCCTGCCTTCCGCCTTCCTGCCGCTGCCTCTGCTCCAGGGAGCGAGACTCGCCGTCTCTGTGGCAGTCCAGCACCAGGGAAGAGATGTGAAGTTTTTGGCAAAGGGTGCGCCTCAAGCGAAACCAAAGAAATGCTCATTTCCCTCCTTATTTTTTTCACTCGGGCCTTATTAGCCCCCGAGCTAGAGTTTCACAAGTGGCACCGTCCATCTGGGTATGTCTTCAGGCTGCCTAAAACCTTTAAAAAATGGCGTCTGTGAAGGCATATCATCAACATACGATCAAGCTCCTGTCTAGGGAGTAGGTAAATTGGTTAGAAAGCAGTATGTAAAGTTATGACTGAGCCAGATCAAAGAAAGGAAATTCTTGTCTCAGCCTGACCGCTTTCTGCGCAGTGAGCCGTGCAGATGCCCCGTGTTCCCTGCGAGCTTGGGCACTGGCCAGTGGTGGGGGGACGGGGCGGTGGGACGGGCGCTGGCAGCGATCTTCCAGCCCTTCTGTGCCGCTGCCGGAAGCACGGCAGCCCGCACGCGTGGAGTTTGTAAGGGTCAGTCTTGGTGTTTCCTTTCCCTTCCAAGAAGGAGGAAAAGCGTTGTAAAATGCAGGGCTATAGTGTCATTTCTGAAGCTAATTCTAAATCCCGGGTTTTCACTCACTGATGACCGGGCTGTGATTTGAACTAGCAAGAGTTGTTGGTTTCTCCTAGTTTTTAAGGTGTTTTTACAGACTCTTTGTATGAAGGAAGACATTGCAATGGCAGGACATACAGGACATAAGATTAGAGTACATGAGTGTAGAACCCAGATGCGTGTGTGATACATAAGCCCTTTCAAGCATAGGAATGGGTACAATTTGCTGCCTCCATCTCCGTGTTGTTGCAGAAGATCCTAGGTATACGTTGCATGTTCTAGGAGAGAGGTATATACCAGAAGTTTAGAAACTAATTTGTTTCAAATAGAACTGAAACTGTTCGCCTGTATACAGCAGATGGCCAATGTTAGACACATGTACGGTAGTGCAAGTGTAAGAGTTGAGGGAGGAGATCACGCAGAGTTTCGATGTGACCCTTGAAAGCTTTGCTTGCTGTGGTTTGGTGTGTTGTCTTTACAGAAGAATACGCGTGAGGGAGAGGAGACCAGGCTGTATTTCCTTGCTTTGCAGAAGTGTAGGGTCCTGCGTTGTACTTTGGGAGTGCCGTCAGCACTGGCTGCTGCCAGAAGGAACTGGCTTTCCCCTTCAGTCTTCGGCTGCAGAGAGCTCCTGTCAGGAGTGAGCATTACATAAACCCATCTGCTTTACACATCAGCAGTAGGAGGAGAAAGGAAATGATGTGGAAGTTTAGTCTTTAATACAGCACAATTCTCAGAGGGGCCAAGGTCGTTTGGTGTTTAAACACAAGATAGTATGACCGATTAGAGAGGACATAGTCGTTGGCTATAGACGGATTTTTATCTGCTATTTCTGATCTTAAACCTCCCAAGGTTTCAAACTTTACCAGCCATGAACACCAAACAGGCAAACTCACACGTAGGTGCACACGCAAACCAACTGTGTCGTGAATATGAACTGTTACTTTGAAGTTGTGAGTTATACCTCTGTTGTGCAAGGGGTTTGCTTTGGGCCCTGGTCGCTCTTGGTTAGGACAGATCAGATTAGAAGCTGGTCTGATGTGAAGACCTCAGCCCATTTTATTGTATCAGCAGATCTTTAAGTGGCTGGTGCAGCTATAAGTGTTACACCCTGAGGATTGCCCATTGCAGTGGAGGAGCAGGTATAAAGTACTTCCACTGTGGAGGGGTGGGATCTGTCTCTGTCAATGTCAAAAACTTCTTTACGGTGAGGGTGACGGAGCACTGGAACAGGCTGTCCAGGGAGGTTGTGGAGTCCCCTTCTCTGGAGATTTTCAAGACCCGCCTGGATGCAGTCCTGAGTAATGTGCTCTAGGCATTCCTTCTTTAGCAGGGGAGTTGGACTAGATGATCTCTGGAGGTCCCTTCCAACTCTGAAAATTCCGTGATTCCGTATAGCAGCAGAGACCTCCTGGCCCTCTGGAGAGTTCCCCTGGCCATTTCTGATGCCTTTCCTTAGACTTAACAGTTGAAGATAGTTAATTGCAAATACAAGTTTGGTGATTTGGTTGGAACGTGTCAAAAGAAAATAAATTGTCATAAGAGGGGGAGGAGAACTTTCCTGTGCACTCCTTCCAGATTTCTGGAGTTCATTTCTAGTGACACAGAAAAAGCTCTCTATGTGGAAAAAATCAGAATGAATGACAGCTAAGATGTAATGAAAATGAGGTTGGTAACTCAGTGTAAGGGTTGGTGTCCTGCTGCAATACATATGGCAGTATTACCTGCTCCCCCGCTCTTTAGTTCATTTCTAGTTGCATGTGTGTGCACTAGAGAATGCAAGTATAGGGAATGGAAAGTCATTACAAACCTTTTTACAGAAGAGGGGAAAAAAGGAAGCCATCTTTGTGGGTATTCTTCAAACTGGAAGGATGTATCGGAGCAAGAGCAAGTCTCATGGCCAAAATCTACAGTCCTTTCATAGTGTAGACTTCCATGAAAACCAAAGAGGATTTGGCCAGGGATTTAGTCTTGCAAAAATACATGTGAATAACTCATTTTCTAATTAGTAGGTCTGTTATGTCTTTTGAGATTAATTTCTAGGTTCAAAGTCTGACTGGGAACTGCTGGAGCATCCATCAGTTCAAAAGGAAGAAAATAGAAGCTCTGTATATTTCTTTCTAAGAACATAACAAATATACTTCATTCTATTTATAAAATAAAACCACCCCTCCAGCTGTGTATCTAATCAGTAAACATGGCAGCCCATGTGGCATGACTGATTAATATACCCCTCAGACATAGGGAGCAGCATGAGGCAAGGCAACATGCATTACTCAGCACTTGCCATCCTGCCAAAGCCTTGAGGTATTTTCTACGTGATGGATTGCTGTTGCAGCCAGTGGGAGTTCTTACATTGCTTTACAAAGTTTAAAAAAATACAACCCACACAGGCACAAGAAGATTTCTCCGCAGTCTTGAGACTGATACTCTGCTTGGCCCCAAAATTAAGTAACGCGTGCTTCCCCTTTGGTGTGCCTGGATCTTACTTTCAAATGGGAGAGTATTAACCTGAGATAGATGCAAGTCAGTCCCCTTGGCAGCTGCTACGGCGTTGTTCTCTGTCTGTGTACATACATGTGCCCCTGTTCACTAAAGAAGATGTGGGTGTAAGCATGTGTGTGAATAATGAGGTACTAAGTATTTAGAACATTGAAGCCTTTCTGTGTTTTTTTAATCTTAAAAATTAGTTAACAAAAAAAATCTTTGTCTTCATTGGTGTCTAGGAACTGCAAAATGTCATAATTATTGCTTCCATTCCGGAGCCATTCCCAGCTCCCTTTTCTCCCTAATTTTTCCTGTTACTCTTTCTTGTCTTGGAAACTTCTTTCATGTTCAGGAATTGGCCTTGGGTATGATTGCCTGCTGAACTCTAATCACAGCTTTTCTGTATTCATAAGCTGGTGCAAGATACTTTTTTGGGTTTGTTTTTTTTTCCCCTCCCTTTCCTCCCTTACAGACTTGTGGCCTGTAGAACCAGGAATCATACAGGGGAGGGATGGCTCAGGGGTCCGGATGCAAACTCTGAAGACTTGAGTTTGATTTTCACTGCCACAGGTTTCCTGGATCATTTGTGGCAGGTCAGTGAGGCCAAGGATCCTCAGCAGAAGATATATGTATCTATAGAGCTGTAAGATCCATAGAGATGTAAGATCTATAGATGCTGGGCTTTTTGTGCCTTCCATATCTGTATGCCATAGAGTCACCTCAGGCAGGGAGCATGAAGGATTGCAAGGTGATAATTTCATATGGTAACAAGGGCCGTAAGGATCTTAGACACAAAGGGTGAGGATGTAGGTAAGGATGAAATTGTAAGTATTCACCATGTGAATTTCTGTTTTAGGTGCGTTCCCTTCAAGCCACATTTGGAGAATTTGAATCCATGATGAAAATTGCTCAGCAGAAGCAGGAGGTTACCGAGAAGGCTGTTAAACAAGGCGAGAGTGAAATAAACCGAATCAGTGAAGTGCTTCAGAAGCTGCAAAATGAAATTTTGAAAGACTTGTCTGATGGCATCCACATGGTGAAGGATGCAAGGGAACGAGACTTCACATCTCTGGAAAACACAGTGGAAGAGAGACTAACAGAGCTAACCAAGTCTATAAATGATAACATTGCTATATTCACTGAAGTCCAGCAAAGGAGCCAAGATGAAATCAACAATATGAAAGCAAAGGTTAATTCACTAGAAGAGGCAGATGTGTACAAACATGAAATTAAGGTGCTAAAAGATGCTTTTGATGAGATGCAAGCGTCCATGAAAACCAAAGAAAAGGACATAGAGACCTTGAAGAGTACAATAGACTCCATGGAGTCTGATGTGTATACTGAAGTGAAAGAGCTAGTCAACCTCAAACAAGAACATGAGAAATTCAAAGAGGCTGCGGACACTGAACACCTTTCATTAAAGGCTTTACAAGAGAAAGTTCTGAGAGCTGAGGATTCTATTAGTCAGCTCCCTGGTGACATTAAAAGACTCGATGAAGATTTACTACAACTTAAAGCCAACCTCAACAAATGGGAAGAAAATGAACTCTTCAGAAAAGCATTAGAAACTTTTGGGAAGAACAGTGAAGGACTGGAGTCTCGACTGAGGCACATAGAAGACAGCCTGGAGTCTCTAACTTCTGTTGCTGCTCAAAACAGTGAAAAAATGCAATCTTTCCTTTCTAAGGAGGCAGAATACGAGAATAAGCTCAGTACCCTAGAACAAAGCATTACTGCTCTTCAGGGGATCTCAGATGTAGACATAACTTCAGTCACAGACGTTCTGAAAAATCTTGGTGAAACACAGACCTCGCTGTACAACGATGTGGAAAACTTGAGGAGAAGCATCAGTGACCTGCCATCCTCCAGTGCTCTTCAGGATGTCCAGAAACAAATGAGTACTTTGTTGGAACAAGGAAATCTTCAGGCAGGTCAAGCACATTCTCAAGGCTATCTTGAAAAATTTTCTTCTGTGGAAGGCTCTGTAGATGAACTGAGATCTTCTGTCAGCCAGGTTGATTCCGATTTGAAAATGATAAGAACTGCCGTGGATAATTTAGTCTCCTACTCGGTGAAAATTGAAAATAATGAGAACAACTTGGAGTCTGTGAAGAGCTCAATAGATGACCTGAGGAATGATCTAGAAAGGTTGTTTGTGAAAGTAGAAAAAATACATGAAAAAGTTTAAGCAGCGGTGCT
Organism: Burhinus oedicnemus; assembly: GCA_008921705.1. Taxonomy (NCBI): domain Eukaryota; kingdom Metazoa; phylum Chordata; class Aves; order Charadriiformes; family Burhinidae; genus Burhinus; species Burhinus oedicnemus. The sequence continues at coordinate 681,120 of VFFE01008996.1, forward strand.
CCTTGTGCAAATAATGGATTAAGGAGAATAGCTTTTGTATGCCCAGTTTTTTACTCTTTTTAAAAGCAATTTGATACCTCCAAAGAGAATAAGAATACTTTAATAATAGAGACAGTTCTGCTTATTTCCTTTCTCTTTTGTGTAGTGTTTTTGGGTTTTTGTTTACTTTTTTTTTTTTTTAAAATTTTGTTTTAAGAAAACATGAGTTTAGTTGGGGGTTGAGTTTCTAAGGGCTCATCTTCTCTATAAAGTTGTACCGCTGTAACTGTAGTGGTGTAACAAAGGCACTACAGCTTTGTTAGCATGGGCACATATTTAATGGCATGAGGGTGTTTCACACTATGACACTAGATATCCCACACAGAAGGGCTACAGCTGTTTTTGTATGAAAACCATACTGCTGTACACACTTGAGAATTTTACTGGTATGTTTTGGTTTAAGAACAAAACTACACCCCTATCTTAAACTGTTTCGACCCGTAAACTTAAGTGTGGACCACGTTTGAAGCAACTCATCTGTTTCTGCAGTTTGGGACTCAGCCATGTGGTCAGTTTACCAGGTGTCAGTTGAGCTGTAGGATATTTCTGCGAGTCCTTAATCTGTACCAGGGACCAAACAAGGGGTTAGCTGAACTCCCCAAAGGGAAGGTTTGAGGTAAGTGGCATTGCTTGGGGCTAAGACCTAAGAGAGGTGTTCCACCACATGGCTGGAGAGATTCCTTCTTTGTGATCACAGGCTTCTTTCCCAGCATCTTCAGGTGCTGGTGGAGAAGGTCAGTGCTTAGGAGGGACATCTGAAGGATGGGATTAGTTTCAAGAGGGTACAGTAATATTTTTGTCATATTTTTTGGCTGTTTACATGATGAGGCTGTGTCTTTCCTGGAAATGCCTAATTTGTCTGTGATACAGGGTTTTTTGTAAAAATGATGAATTTGAATGAGGAAAGAGAAGGACTAAAATTGCACCTTTCATGTTCTATGTAGAGCAAGCATGCTAACGACAATAGTACACTCCAAAACACACAAGGGGGAAAATCACCATGAAATCAGCAGAATTGCTTCTAAGGCATATACATTTCCAAATTTTCACACAGCTGACAGTGACCTGAACTCTTGTTACATATTCAGGACTTGGTGCCTGATTCTTGTCACCGTTGTTGTCACCGGGTGCCTGCCTGGGGCATTGGTAGCAAACGATCCTTCTAGGAACTGGTTGAGAGCGAGGAAAAAGTGTCATCATTTTCTAGATGTTCGTTTAAAAGCCACTTCCTCGTGGAACTTGCTTGGTTTTCTGTTTTTTTGGGAAGGATTTCTAATATCCTTCCTTTTCAAGTTTACTTTTGAACTTTATCCAAAGATTTGGTAAAAGGGTCTGCGCATGGATACCTTGGAAATAGGTCATGCACATCATGCCCACCTCATCCTGCACTAGCCGGATCCGTGGCTATGTTAGAATTCCTAGAAACAGCACCTCCCACAAGTGGTGTGCTTGTGAGAATAGTCTTGAGTTGTCCTCGGTAAATAAGATACTGAACCATATCTAGTGTTGTTCCCACTGTAAACAGGAAAGAAGCGCTGGCAAAGAAAGAGGGACCAACGGCATTAAGGTAACTGTTGGAACTGCACTGTTCTTTTGTTGACTTCTCAAGTTCTTGAACAATGTTGTTTAGGTTACTGTGAAATGAACTGTATGGCTTATTTGCGGTATTTTTAATACATAATAAACATTTGGAATATTCTTTGCACCTTTTCTTGATTGCTGCTTACTTAACATTGTGTGTCCCAGTGGGATACAGGAAAGGGCTTGGGGGAAGAACCAGATGTGATGCAGCCCTGTACTTGTTCTCAGTTTTCATAGGGGAACGTGGAGGCAGTCCTATGTCTTGTGGTTACAGAGGAACTCTTGAAAACAGGATTTGAGCCAGTTCAGTGCAGTGGTATTGACCAGAGTGCACAGAAGTCTTGAAATGCGAGGTGTGAAATAGGTGATTTATGCATTGAAGGAACACCATGCCACATATCGCCAGCAGTGCCCTGGTAAGACTTTCTGAATGCCGGAAGCATGTAGAACAGAAATAGTGTACAGAAAGGACCTACCTAGATAATCTGTCCAAAGTGGCTGCTCGTTTTGGATAGCTTTGAACACTGGATTACAAGGCCCTTATACCATCTTCATGAAGGATGCCTGGATTTCAAAACTTGGGGAAAGGGTGATTTCATTTTGATTGCCTGCAAAGATGACTCCAAGCTTGCCGTATAAGCAGCTTTGGAATGGTGAGAGCCATATCTTACTCCCCCTGTATAGTGTTCATAAAGGGAGTGTGGGCATCATCGTGGCCTGGCAGTTCCTGAGTCCAAATTCATAGAGATAGGTAATATATGTTATTAGATTACCTATATGTTCAACAAAACAGGTGAGCACATAAGTCCTTCCATATAAAAGAGATTTGACGTAACCTGTGGACCAGGTTGACCTGAAGCTGGCAGTGAGCACGCAGTGGCTTTAAAGAGTAGTAGCAGAATGATAAGAGAACTTAAAGCTGCTGTAAAGCCAGCAGTGCAGCTGGGCCAAATTGGATCTCAAAGATTAAATGAAAAATCACTAGTTCCGCTTCTAGTAACTTAAATTCTATGGCAAAGTATTGTAATGACCTATTTAGCTAAATAATAATAATTCTCTGTAAATAATACAGCTGGAGGTAGACACAGCAGCAGGTGGGCTGGAGGTTCAGCTTTTATACTTGGCTTGACAGCCTCATCAAACACAAACGCTTCCTAATTCCCTCATAAATGCTCACAGAGCACGTCCAGTGCTAGTGCTGCTCTTCACCGTTGTTCTTACACTTTCCAATAAAAGCAGTGGAGAAGGTCTCAAGCAAGACATGATCTATGTTGCCAGTGTTCTTTTGCATTATTAGTAGTTCATCAATAACATGCTGTTACAGCAACAAATTTCAGCGGAAACTGTCCACCTGATTGATGAGGTATTGATCGAGCCAGTTCATTAACATTTGTCTTCATTTTCAGCTCTCGTGGATGAAGCCATTAGGCTGAGGTGCTGTGGACTTGATCACACTTGAAAGGGCTCGCCCAAATAGCAAACGGGATGGAGATCACTCTTGTGCTGCTGCAGGGACTTCTCCCAGCAGGGCTTTGACCACTGCCTCAAGTGAAGGAAACTGTAATAGCAAGGAGAGGTTTTGGTGGCTTAATGTGTATGTTAGAGGTTTTACTTGGATTAGTGATTTAGTCTTTTTGACATCCTTAGCTGGTAGTGTAAACAAAGCTGCAAAGTTAAACGACTACAGGGGAAGAGGGGCTTTCTGAGATGTACAAACACCAAAACAGCCTGAAAACATGCAATGTGGGCCCTCCATTCTACCAGGCACTGCCAAGGGCAGTCCCTGCAGTTTGGGGCACCTCAGGAAAGGTGTGGCTGAGCTGGAGAGACTCTCGAAGGGGAAAATGATGACGATGAGAGGTAAAATGCCCTGGGGCAAAGAGATTGAACAACTGGGCCTGTTTAGACTTGGAAAAAAAGCGGAGGGAGGATTGAAGGGAAAAGAGGAATGAGAAATAAACAACAATCTGCAACCGCTGTTCCGTGAGCGGAACGAACCCGTGTGCTCATGGCGGAGCGGGTGGAGGCGCTGCAAGGATGGCGTGAGGGCGGTGGGGAGGCCGGGCGGCCGAGAAAGACAAAAGCATTGCTGGCACCGAAGGGGCCGGTGGCTGGTGCGGCTGCGGCAGGGCGGGCAGGGCATCCCGCCGGTGGCGGGACATGGCGGCGGCGGTGGCGGCGGCGGCCGCCCCCCGGTGGCGGCGGCGTGGCGCGGCAGGCGGCAGCTCGGGGAGGGCCGCGCGCCGGTCTGCCCGTCCCTCCGTCCCTCTGTCCGACCCTGGGCAGGGGCCGGGAAGGTGCCCGGCCTGGCGCCTCCTGCTTGGGAAGGCCGGGCGCCATCCCTGCATCCCCCTCCCCGCTGCATCTCCCTCCTCTGGGTCTCACAGCGGCACCCGCTCGTGTGCCCTGTTTAATACTCTGTGATGTCATAGAATAATAGAATCGCCTAGGTTGGAAGAGACCTTTAAGATCATTGAGTCCAAACCTAACACCTAAACCAAAACCACCACTAAACCATGTCCCTCAGCACCACGTCTACCTGTCTTTTTCATACCTCCAGGGATGGCGATTCCACCGCTTCCCTGGGCAGCCTGTTCCAATGTTTGATAACCCTTTCGGTGAAGAAATTTTTCCTAATATCCACTCTAAGCCTCCCCTGGCACAACTTGAGGCCATTTCCTCTTGTTCTGTCACTTGTTACTTTGCAGAAGACATCGCCCCCGCCTTGCTACAACCTCCTCTCAGGTAGTTGTAGAGCGGTAAGGTCTCCCCTCAGCCTCCTTTACTCCAGGCTGAACAACCCCAGTTCCCTCAGCCGCTCCTCATCAGACCTGGGCTCTAGGCCCTTCACCAGCTTCGTTGCCCTTCTCTGTAGTGAGGGGCCCAAAACTGAACACGGTATTTGAGGTGGGGCCTCAGCAGTGCTGAGTACAAGGGGACAATCACTTCCCTAGTCCTGCTTGCCACATTATTCCTGATACAAGCCAGGATGTTGTTGGCCTTCTTGGAACATATAATGTGAATCACATTGATCATATCATGTAAATTACATTAACATATCATGTGAATCAATGTGATATCATCCCTGAAAAAACCTTCATCCAGTGCTGGGCTGACTCTAGAAGCAACTGCTACCTATTCTGCGCAATTTAGCCATTTTATGAATAATAACTGGTCCCTAGCCCATTGGTTGTGTCATCAACTGTTTAGTTTATAGATATTTAGGGAGGGGGAATCAGAATCACAGAATGGTAGGGGTTGGAAGGGACCTCTGGAGATCATCTAGTCCAACCCCCCTGCCAGAGCAGGGTCACCTAGAGCAGGTTGCACAGGATGGTGTCCAGGCGGGTTTTGAATGTCTCCAGAGTCGGAGACTCCACCACCTCTCTGGGCAGCCTGTTCCAGTGCTCTGCCACCCTCAAAGGAAAGAAGTTCCTCCTCATGTTCAGATGGTACGTGCTGTGTTCCAGTTTGTGCTGGAAGGGAAGCTGTGGCTGTTTTGGCTTTAATATCAGCTGTATATGACATTTAGCACTGTGAGATGCTAATCCCTGTTGGTCCTCTGGGTGCTCGTACATTGCTGCTACCCTGCCCTTCCTGCATGCATTTTAGGCATTGTCATCCTCCGGCAACCATGAGCAGATATTCACAGATGTCAGAGATGCATAGTCAGAATATTTACACGCAGGACTTTACCGACATTTATATGTAAATCCTGGTATGAGATGGTCAAACAGCACACAAAGCGATTTCTTTTCCCAAGAACTCCTTCGGTCTAACACTGACCAAGGATGCTCAAAGAGCAATTCTGCCTTGGACACCAAAGCAAAAAGTGTATTTTCTGCTTGCTCACACAGCAAAACCTCTCCAGAATGTCTAGTATACAATATGTTGCAAGCTCCCAATAGAACTTATCTTCTCAGGAGTCAATGCTTGCTCATGCACTGAGAAAGGAAACTCAGAAATCTGTTTACAAGTGCAGAGTTGGACGATTCCTGCATTTATAATGCAAATATTAAACCCCGGAGCTATTCAGAGTTAATGCAGCATCACAGTTGTAGCCTGCTAGACCTCAGACAAAGACATCCCTCAACTCTGGTGTTTTTTTTTTTAAATTGGAGCTTATGTAGCAGGTGTTTCTTTGGCTGCTACGGATATACAAATAACACATCTCAAAATCTTTTCCAAGATGATGCTATCTAGATGCTCAGCTTAGCATCAGGGGACAAATCTTTTCTCAAGTGATTCCAGTTTCACTGTGAGAGGAATAATTTTAGCAAAATAAGATATTTCTCATTTTACTAAATATCCTGTTTAGAAAAAACTAGTTTCAATGAAATACTTATTACACAGTTAACTCCTGCGACTCACCCTGGTGTCCATCCACAATTCCAGAGGAAGAAGCTAGTTCAAATAAGGCTGGCTTTGTTCCACTCAGAAAGATTTTCCTTTGGCACTCTTTAGATGTAAATATGTCAAATTCCTGCGGATAATCCTTTCCTGTCAATACTGCTTAGGTTGGGGCTGGGATGGAGTCCTAGAATTATGAGTAAGGATGGAAAACATAATTAGCAGAGAAAGAATGAGGGTTACCTTGAAACTTTCAATTTTTTTTAGTGCTCTGACTTTCAAACAAAGGTCTGATAATATTTTCTTTTCCCCTTCTTTCTCCCTTTTTACCAAACTTCCCATCAATATATACATGTTGGGGGATGCAAAATATGATGTTTAAATATTATTTGTTTTACAGTAATAATTTGAAACCACAAGCAAAACCAGGGCTTGAGATGACAGCCATTGCAGAGCCACCTGTTTAGAGAGAGCACTGCAAGAGATATGATCTAAACAAATGAGCTGACATGGTTATTAGTGGCAGGTAAAAACAAAACATTGCAATTCCCAGAGTGTGTTTGGATAGTTCACACTTTGGTGTCACTTAGGCCAAAAAACCTTTCTGCTGAGTACTTCCCTGCCCTGGAAACTCAAAACACTCTGCACAAGGGAGCAGGATCCAGCCTGCAAGGTGGTCTGCCTGGGAGCCAGAGACTCGGGAAGGGCAGCAGGCTGCCTCCGAGCTGCGCAGCCTGAGAAGCCTCACTCGAAGACCTCTGTGGAGTGCTCTAAGTCTGGTAAATTGAAAACAGTGAGGTCTTAAAAGAAAATTTCCAACCAGATGGGAAGCTTAGAAATTATGGAGAGACAAGCGACTCGATCCAGATCTCACTGAAGTCAGTAGCTACATTCCCATTTCCTTTCCTGGTACAAAATTAAGGCCAAAGTACTTCGCCCAAAGCCACACAGAAAACACGTAATATACCCAGCAATGATTTCCAATACCTAAAGCTCCAAAAATCCTCTCCTTTCCTTCGAGTGCATCAGAGTTGTTTACCAGAATACCTAATAGTTAACAGATCTTCCCATAACGAGCGAGCCTTTCCTTTTTGAAGTCCTTTTCTCAGGGTCTGGAGACAGCAGTGTAAGAACGTTATCAAAGGAGGTAGTACAGGCTTGTAGCATTTATGGTTTACACAAGTATGGTTTATGGGGCCTCAGGGCATATTTACTAGCTATTTCTGTTCAAAAGATTGCAAACATTAACAGTATAGGCAGCTCATCATTAAGCTCCAGAGTAAACACCTAACTGAGGGACAGCCTTCTCTGTGCTATTGTTTCCAGCTGCCTGGAGTTTCAGGCAGAGCAGCTATGCTGGTACCTGTTCAGCTGATGCCATAAAAGATTCCGTCACAACCCTCAGAGCCAGAAACAAAAGGGACATTGACTGATGGAGTGCCTTGAGTGAATGAAGCTGTTGTTATTCCTACGTCGTGTGTCTAACACCATCACTCAGAGGTTCAAACCCCATCCTAACAGGTGCTGGATGAGAAGACTTATTTAGGCACCTGTCCACTAGAATGCTTTGGCACCAAACCCCTCTCCCAATGGCATATTTTGTAGGATTAAATGTGGACTTCAAGCACCCCATTCTGATAATTTTTATCTCATCCCCATACCAGATTGCTAACATCATACATTCAGGTCTGAAGATGGTATTGTTCTTAACAATTTCATGAAGTATTACACATTCTTAGGATGGTTTCTAAGAGAGAGAGAAAACCCTCAGTTCTGTCTAATATATTTAACATTTAAAAATAAGATATGCAAGAAAAAGAACAGCTTTTCCATTCAGGAAGAAAATATTTGTATTGCTAAAAATAGCCCTACTAAGCTTTCATGAACGTGAGATTGATGGAAGGATAATTAACGTTTGCTGGAGTCTGAATCCTTACAGATAATTAACTGAGGTGATAATAACCTCTTAGACCCATGAAAAATACCTCTGTACTTGAATGCATTCAGTGATCAAACTGCATTACAGCATCCCAGAAGAATGTCACAGCCTTCCAGTGACTGCAGGTTGGTGGCACAACTGGAAAAAGCCCTGTACCGCCTCCCTAAGTCACTGGGATTTTAAAACCACAGCAGCTGTAGAGACAGCAGGATGACTCCTTGTGGCCTCCTTTGGGTTCAGGGGAACCTCCTTTGATTAAGTCATGGGCAGGACATCTGAAAGCTTTCAGAGTGTATTATCACACACGCACTTTTGGGTTATCCTGTAACAACATGTGGAAAAAATTTAGCTGTGGAGCTGTGGGAAGTGAGGGTGGAGGCTACATTTGTCCTTTGTGTCACTGTCCCCACCCTCCACTGTATAGTCACATAAGAGACTACCTGCCCAAAGGAGCTGATCAACCAAAGACAGCAGAGGGACAAGGACAAGGTGTGCTAAAGTAATCTGGCACACAGCAGGGAGAGATCAACCAGTTCAGGTGGCTGGTGGCAACCACTGCACCTGTTAATTTTTACAATGTTAACTTTTAGGCATTTCTGCACCTTCCCTTCCCTGTCTTCTGTGGAATCACATCTTTCATGTGACATGATCCATAGACATGGATAGATCATTCTCTGTTGATTTCCATAGTAATTGGATGAGTTGTGTGTGGGACAGCGATAGCGGAAGGTGAAGAATTCAGTTACAAAGCAAAATTTGCAAGGACCAAATAGAATAGATACCTACTGCTTTCCAGCTTTCAGCCCCATTACATATTTTCCAGGGTTTGGGCAGCTTTATTAGTTTATAACTTTTTCCAGAGCAAAAATCTTCTATTTCTTCTGTCCATTCTTTCAGTATGGACAGGGAATACTTATAATGCAGTTGGCAAGAGATAGTGGTATTTTTTGTTAAATGCAACCCTCAAAAATAGTTTTTGTTTCAGGTCACGGAAGAATATCAAGGACTTTAAGCACTACAACTAAGTGCTCCAGAAGTGCTGGCAACTCCATAATGCAAGACAGAAATCACATGTTTGAACTGTCTAGAATTAGTGTGTTTTCACCAAAGCCCTCAGGAATGACGAAGGGTTGGGTGAGGTGTTGCATTTAGATTTCACTCATTTGTTCATCTGGTTTGGGGATCACTGCTCACATGTAATCTTGCTGTTGTAGTAGAAGCTCTGCAAATGCTTTTGGTAGAAAAGTATGTGTCTCATATTAATGTCTTAGGGTCCTGCCCCTTGCAGCATGCGTGCTGACTCCCTACTTAACATGGCTCAGTAATGCAGCTCTTGTGCATGTGGAGGTTTGTCCCCTAACCTCAAACAGTTGGAGTAAGGGCTTAATCTATCCAAGAGTCCTACTACATTGTCCTTTGTTCAGATCTTGATTTCCCTTCATTTGCCTTCACAAAGCTCTTCAGTTTCCTTAGGTTTGCTATTTCGCATTCATTAGAAGTGGTATAGTTTACTGCTTTACCTATAAAATTAATTCAGTAACAAAGCTGCTGTTTCAAATGGTTGCACAGAGCTAAATCCCTGTTTCTGAAAGTATTTGAACTATAAAAAGAAGCACATCTATTAAAAAGAGGTTTTGGAGTGCTGTTTATTTTTCCTTTCAATTTCTCTCACTTCACTGGAATAAAAAGTTAACCTCCTCCTGAAGAGCAATGAAATAAATCTAAGTGCTTACAATCTTCATGGCGCAATCCAAGTTTAGGACTAGGTGTACTTTCTTGCATCGGCAAAAGAGAAGTGAACTGAGAAAAGATGCACTGTAGCAAGTGAAGTTCAGTGTTTGCGTTTTTGTCTGAACTATTTAGAAGCAGTCAGGTGTTTAATACAGCCCTGATTTCAACATTTCCTGGACAAAATCTGGAGATAAATTTGTCTCAGGATGACAGCTGATGGCTAACGATCTGCACTTGATTCCTGCAAAAAGGAGTCACGAACGCAACAAGCACACGTACATCACCACGTTCTTCAGTGAATCCAGCCGAACTCAGTACCATTGCCTGCAAAAGGGAAGGGAGCTTCAGAGGGTGCAGCTATACTGTATCTTGAGTGTGAGCCCAAACTTTCTTCATGCCTAAACCGTTTGGACAAAAACCTGTACTGAGGAGTGGGGTTTACTACGTATTTGGGCAGAGGAGCCCAGAGGAGCTCCTTTCCTTCCCTCCCTTCCAGTCTGCAACCAGGAAGCAGAAGCAGAGATTTACTATAGCTTTATACAGGCAAAGGGGGCTTGGGGCTCAGGCTAGCAGCTGTCGCTCCCACCATCGCAGTGAAAACTCCCAGTCCCAACTGAAACTGCTTACATCCCTCTGAAGTTTGTACTGGGTAAAGATAAACACGCATCCCAAAGTGCTTTGTTAATACTACAGGGATGGCCTTGACACAGGGAGCTGGTTTGAGAAAGGAGTTCTCGACTCCAAATGAAAAAAATCTAGTCACTAGGTGATTTATTAGTCCCTCTTCAATGATACTTTTGATTTAAGAAGGCTTCAGTTTCCCTCTGCTGACTGGAATTTCTCATTTATGTTGTAGAAGTATTGCTCCTTGACTTGAAAAATGACTTCCAGTGAGCAATTAAATGCTGCAGGCCTCATCTAGTGGCTTTGGGCATGACAGCTCACCACCGGTCACTTTGCCATAGGATTCTTTCCCTGTTTCCCTGTTTTGTTTTTCTTGCCTTGTCCTTTACACATGTTTGTAATTAGCTTTTTTTTTTTTTTTAAAGTTGTCTTATTACATATCCCTCTGTTACAAGCTGTCAGCTATGGGTTTCCCTGCATTTTAGTCCCAGGCATTCCTCAACAATGCGCTTGCTGAAATGCTTTTACCACGGGAGAAATCCTTTTCCCACATTGCTTCCAGTACAGTAAGGTAGAGAGAATCCTTGCAGTTAAGGAAAATTCCCTCTGGGGAAAGATCCTAAGTGCAGTGAAAGACTCAAGACCACCAATTAACCTGCTTTCAAAAATCACAGCAACATTTAAGGTATGGCTGAAATTCTTCTTGTACATTTTGATCTTAGACATTATATGCACATTTCTGACAATGAAACCTCTGTCTGGCTGTATTTTGGAGTCTCCTTTGCAGTTATCAAGGAAAAAGGTTGGGTGTTTGGGCAGATCTCTAATGCAGGTCCTACCAGTAAGTTTATTAAAAATAACTGTTTTCTTTAATATAAGTCCTGATCTTGTGGAGAATCCTATAGCTTCCTGTGCTTCCACCACAATATTGCTTTACCTTGTATTAACCCTTGGTAAGGAACCGTGGGGACTGTTTGTTCTTTCCCTGCCTTCTCCTGCTCCTTTCATTAGGAGTATTTGTTACAGACACACACTCTATTTCAAGGCAGTTCAACTCAATTTATTCTTTTCAAGCTCAAACTTAAAGCATTTTAAAGTAGGACTTCTACTTATCAAACTCTTGCATACTTACAAACAAGAGGAAAATGGCACATTGTTATGGTGCTCTAATGATGTTAAATGTCTAAAAGGGAGTAAGCAGCTGTGTGGGAGACCTTCCCAGAGCCCCCCGGGGTTTGGCAGGTTGCAGAGCTTCATCGGTGCCTGGTCACCCTCATGCACTGCTCTGGTAGTGGAGGGCAAAGGAAGACTGTGGCGCCCTTTGGATGAGAGGTAATGCTGAAGCCCCTAATTCTACAGCTTGGTTTCTTGAGACATGAGTCCCTTATCATTCTGGCAGTGTAAATGTACTTTAAAGTAAAAACAATTCCATAATCAGTCGAGAACTTGCATTACTTAATATGTTGTGTAGAACAGGTCTAGGAGCACCTATCTTTGGGCTAAACATGTTGATTAACTGCCTCTTGCTGTCCCAAATCCCATGCTGTTCTCAAACTGGGGCAGAATTTCCCATTTGCTGCCCTAGCGATGCATAGGGAGGCTGGCTGCTGTTGACCAGCCTTTCTGCAGCTATTGAAGAGATCGCCTGGGTAATTCACACACCACTTGCTGAAGTGTATGTGGATCTCTGAAGAAGAACACTGATCATTTTTTATAAATATTGTATGATCATGAACATGTACAAGTCTTCCCAAATACAGGGATATATTGCAGTTATCTTTCTAGCTGATTTGCCTGTACAGATTTAGACAGATCTCCAACACTCTGATAATATCTTCCAACAGTGCCTGAAATTCTCCTTATATTTCCTTATATCCTTATATAGGGTAATGGGAGTTGCGCCTGGGGATCCTTCCACAGCCTCCAGCTCAGCTTCTGCAATAGCAATGAGCAGGACTCAGTCCTTTGGGAGTAACAGCACGTCTTGCTTCATGCAAGATTTAGACTTCAGCTTTGTGCTGAGACTTCTTCAAAGGCAGCCAGGAAGAGCGAGGTTGGCAAACCTCACTGCAACCCTAATGGGATTCAGTCATCTAGTTCCCCTAGGCGGCTGTGAAACTCCAGCTCGCAGCTCCATGTCTTGCTATTTGCATAATGTTCACACCCCCATGCGGTAGCTTGGCTAGCGTCAGTCCCTAGGAGGCAACTTGTCTTTGGCTGTCTTAAAGAGCTGCAATTTAGTTGATGTGCCCAAAGAAAACACAGGAAACACACCAGAGTAAAGAAGGAAATCAAGAGAAAATCAGATAACAACACTCATCCTCAGCATCGCTTTGAAAGAAATGAGTTAGATGCAGAGAACAGAAGGAGCAGCCATCAACTAAATAGGTCAGGTTACCAGCATGAGGCTATTTAGACAGCGATAGCAGGAATGGTGATCAGATATGCAAAGCTTTTGAGATGCAGATTTAAATTCCCCTGGTCAATGGCACGGCTCCAGATGTTCTCTAGTGTAGCAGGGCAGAATTTTTTCCACTGTAATCCTGCTTTCTCCTCCAGGTTGCACTGACCATAAACTTTTCATTAGTGCCCTTAACATGAAGCACAAAAGTCTTCAAACTAACACCTGTTGCATCTATTTTTATAAGCCAAGGGACTGATGGGTTCCACAGGGGATTGAAGAATAAAATGTATTTAGTAGCCACAAAGGTTTTCTATTAACTTTATATTTCTTTTCCTTTCAAAACTTGGGACTATATAGCCTATATGTATTGCCTGCCGCTGTTTCTTTTTGATGTAAACCTATCTTTGTTTTGCTCCTTTAAACTCGGCGCCAAATTCTGCTCGCACTTGTGCCTGTGTAGATCCAAAATAACTCCTTGGATGCTGATGATGCAATTCCAGGCTCTCTCTGGGGTTACTGAGAATAGGAGCTGGCCCTTGTCAGTTCAAATTTACCCTTGATGCAGCTTCACTGAGGGTGAAGGAGCTGCCATGAGGGGATTCTGGCCTCACCGCCCCGTGACACTAAGTGTTTCCTGCAGGCTGCAAAGAGTTTTGAGTGTTGTCCAGCCAAACGTGGTGAGTGCAGCGGGTCACATACCTCTCATAAAGCTCTGGAGCTAAACTGGGTCAGCGGAGGCATGACAGTCCACATCAGCTACGGAGCGGCCAGCGTTATTTATGTGAAGGAAGAAAAATATGTGCGGATGCATCCATCCAAACCTGTAACTGGAAGTGACAGAGGAGAGGGGAGTTCCCCGCGCCGCTTGCTCATCAGAGATCCTCGATAATAACCCCCGACAGAGAGAGCCTCTTCCTGGGCAGCTGCGGATTTAATTTTGGTCTTTGTCCAGCCCAAGCAGCTCAGATCTCTAAAGAAGTGGATTTTCTATACAATAGGGGTGGGATGCACCGAAGCATGAGCTGGAGGCGGGACACCAGGTGTCTATGAATGAGCTAACGAGGATCCCAAAATGCCTCCGTATCCCTCCCCTGCCCCCTTGTTCTGGCCTTGGACGGTAACACGGAGCAGCACAATGAATCAGTATTGGCCCTGGCGCAGCTGCGAGAGGTCAGGCCCTGCACTTTTGTACGGGTGTCTTTAATTTAGGCTCCTCAGGGAGTCATTTTTCAACTGACAAGAGGGCTAATGCTTGAGCTATCGGGGGAAATGACATCAGTCGATGAGAGGACAGGCGTTTAAGAAAGGCAGTGTGTACTTTAACCTCCCCTACCACACCCTCGGTGTGATGCTTAGGTAGCCTTTTCTGTCTTGCTCTCTTTTTAGTAGCCTGTATAAAGTCAATAGCATAAATCCATTCACCTATTCTGCCACCAATTTTCAGGAACGCAAAACTTAAGGAAATAGGGAATTGCTTTCGGTGGCACTCAGTGCAAGGTTAAGTCTAGAGACTCAAAGTCTGACAGTAAAAGAGGCAGAGATAGATGTGTGCTGTTTGCTAACTGCATCACAGGGAGAGTTAAGATTATCTTCATTCTGGTCTACTCTCCCAACCACTAAATATTTAAGCCCTTTTGATCGGCTCTGATGCTCTCCAATGCTGCCTGCTACTTGCACACTATTGTTTTCTATCTAGTTTTATTGACATGGCCTGAGTTATTAATGACAAGCTATTTCTCCAGGGAAAATTAGGTTGTCCAGCCAATCCATAAGGAAGAGAAGGGATGCCTCATGCACATGGAGCAGGACCCCTCTGTCTCCTGTCTTTGGGCAATTAGCAAGTAGCATTCATGAACTACTGGAGAGCACAGTGCTTCCCAGCTGGCATGGTGGTGGCTGTGATGGTGGCAGGAGGGAAATGTCGGTGAAGGCAAAAGGGCAATCCTCAGCACCAGGAATGGGATATGCATTGGGGAAAAACATCCACTCTAAGGAGTAGGTACTGGATATAGGCACTGAAGGCCTGGCTGCCTTCTCATTGAGACTAAGGAAATTTGAAGTAAATGCAGAAAAATCAGAGGAACACCACCTGCAGCAAAACTACAGTAAAGTAGGAAAGGAAACAGGCTATGGAACTTGTTTCCTAGCACCTGTGCTGAAAAGCAAAAATAAAAATTTCTGCTACTTACACTGGTATAAATTAGTATTATTCCTACCAAAGTAAGTGGAGTTACACTGGCATAAACACAAAGAAAAATGAGGTCTCATAAAGAACAATGGTCTCTGGATTAAATCCATTACTGGTGTAAGCAAATACATTCCACAGACCTCAAAGGAGCCATGCCTGTTTGTACCCGTGGTGAATTTGGTTCATTTTCCCCAGAGGCCTTTTTCCATTTTAAATACAGCGTGCATGCAGAGGGCCAGAGCTACAATGGGGTGCCCAGCTTTGTATTAAAACAGGCAGCTTGACTTTGGCTTGAACGTAGTGATGTGCTCCACCGTGATTATATTTTTAGAGCTATCAATGAACAATATTTCAACTCTTTGTCGACTTTGGCTTTCAGATCTTCAAGCATCAAGATAAACATGAAAGGATGTTTGGTATTGATGGCTAATATTGACAGGATCCCTACTATAGCTATTTAAGCAATATGAGCTTGCATGTGTACTTACACACATATATGTAGACACTATTGTTTATATATATTCATATATATATATGTTGCTGTTTGTTATATCACAGACATACACACACAAATGCACAGAGTTATTACTGATTATAATAATCCCTTGGAAATTAGACACTGCCATCTGTTTTGACTCAATTTATCTACTTTCCCTCAGGGTCAAGCTAGCCTTCTCTTCAGGAGTGCTGAATAGCCCCTGCTCCCATCAAACGCTGTGGCAGCCATGTATAGTCACCTCCTCCGAAAATCACACTTAGCTCTCACAAGCTTGCTTATGGTGGGTCCTGGTCTGTTGGTGCTTCTCTTCTTTTCAAATAAAAATATTCCCATTATATGTCTGCAGTGTCTTGCTGGAAAATGAGTCCAACAACCGTACCACTGGCAGCTCCTGTTCTGGAAATGGGACTTTGCAAAGCTTCGCCTCAGACTTCACCTCAGGCCCCTTTCAGCTTTGCCTGTCATGCTAAGAAATGTATTTTTGAAAGCATATCTCTGTCATTAGGAATGCTGGGTCTTCTGCTGCTTTTCCGAACAGCGGCACCTCAGGCATCTCTGGCTGTGTTGCAAGTTTGCAGGCAGGCAAACAGAATGGCCACCGAGCACCTGCTTTATTAATTGCAGAAGCGTTAGCTGGTACAGAAGGTGGCCTTTTATTCCTCCTGGGGCTCTTTTCACCTGAGCAACCCTGTGAAGCGCAGAGACACCCTTGGTCCTCCCTGTTCCTGGAGGTAGAAGGGATATAATGTTGCTGTGGCACTGCAGAAAGTCAGTGATGAACACAAGCCTGAGTGTCCTCCTTTTCAGCCAGGAAGCAAGTAGGGGTCATTGGCTGAGACCTAATGATACCTAGAATTGATGAATGCAGCAATTACAAGGGGACAGGATAGCTGAGAGGCATATTACACAGTGTGCCTTTCTAAGGGCTAATTATTGCAGATACAAGGACTTTGCTCCTGCATTGAAACCCGCTTAAATCAGTTTTACACAGATGTAGCCTGATGGTCTGGTCCCAGGAGCAGTATTTTTAGTCTTTCCATGAGTCAGATTGGTGGGTGCAAATAAGCTGTGACCAAGACAATACCAGTGGCTTGGGCTCTTATGCTAGATGCTTATGTGCTCCTGAGGACCATGTTGGGAGCTGGGTTTTACAAGGGACATCCCAGGCAATCCCTTTGCCTGCAAGTCTCTTTGTGGAGGGGATGAGCTTGGGCAGCCACGCTGCTACAGGCCCCTCCCCATCATAAGAAGACTCAGGGCAAAGGAATCCTCCTTGAGTAGCAACCTTGAAGGTAGGGCAGCAACAGCTTTTAACATGTCATATGAAAAAGTTTCACTGATCATTTATCACTGGCACAGGGCAATTTTATACCAGGAGCCTTTTATGGAACAAGGAACCAGACTCTGTCTTCATTTCTGATCACATCCCCTTTCCTAGCTGTTCAAATCTGGTTTATAAATTCACAGAGATTTTTTTTTTTTTTTCAGGAGAAGAAAAGTAAATTCTGCTCAAAAAAACATTAAAAGATCTCGCCTACCAGTGACTCCTGATACCACCTCCCAGTGAAAAATTTGTCAAAGAAAGATCTGTCTATCATGCTGTGCCTGTAGAACTCCTAATGAGGCCAGGTCCTGGTTCACAGCTCAAGACATCTGCTCACCCATAACAACGACAGATAAACATTAAGGTTTTGTCAGTCTTCTTCTGACAGCTTGGAGTGCAACACGTCTAATACTGTCTTCACCCACACACTGACCAGCTTCAGTGACATTAATCCCAATTTACATCCAGGTTTGCATGCCAAAAATCATATTTACTGCTTAAAAGACTGTAAAGAAGTTGAAAAATGTTGCTGTGAAGCACTGCTGCATGCTTGTTTTGCAGATAGATTTTTTGCTACGGATGCTCAGCCACTTGGTGGTGCTACAGAAAGGGTCTTCTTCGCTTCCTAAAGCAAAGCAGGTTTCTTCTCTTTCATGAAGAGTATCCAGACATCACATTAGATAAAGCTGTGGCAAGAAGCACCATTCTTCCTTTCTGTTTCCTCATATGAGTACTGCCTTTGCAATGGTCAGGCTGAAATCTTAGAAATCTAGCTATCGCATTTCCCCACCAAATATGTGTGTAAAATTACAACCTCAGCCAATTCATTTCCCTCTGTCAGATACTTGATCTACACATTTCCAATGGAGCTTACAATTGCAGAAGAGGGGGCGTCCCCAGAGAATTCATCCATTTAAAAATGAACGTGCCCCACGCCACCTCATGATGCTTTCCCCAATGATCCAGCACTAATTTTTGTTTTTCTCTGGCATTACCACTCACAGAAAGCAAATGTTCAGATGGCACATTCAATAGTTCATGCTGCAGTGACACAGATCAGAGGACTTGTGTCAGTTGGTGCAAAGCCAGCAAGATCTGGGCACCTACACCCCTTCGGCTCCTTGGAAAACTCCAGGCACACTCTGTGTGTGCCAGCTGGCACACAGGGATGAAAGGTGAAACCCCTCCTTTTTATCAAGCCAGAGCAGAAAGGCGATGAAAGCCTTGATGGAGCAAAGTTCTTGAGCTTCGTGTCTAGGTCCTAAGGGGGAAATGCCCACAACAAGCCTGCCGCATCTGCCCCAGCAAGTAAGTATGGGTTGGGGACCGAGGGGAGGGAACAAAAGCGGGGAGGGATGAGACAGAAGACTTCAGACAGTATCATGGTGAAGGGGATATGAATGCGGAGGGAGAAGATTAGTAATTTCCAGCTGTTTTGCAGCAGCATCTGGTTGATTCTAGGCAGCCTAACTGGTGTCATCTTCATAGGCTTCGGTGCCAGCAAAGGCTTCTGTGCTTGGAGCCCTCACAGAGATTAGCACAAGCTGAGGTAAAGTGAGAAGGATTTGGCCTTGCTAAAGCAATGGGAAGTATGCAGAGGTCATGTTGCTCCTCTTATTAAATTTGAATACTTTTTTCATCTTGTTAACAGACCTTCAAGCATGTTCTTTAGAAATGAGTGTCCTGTTCCATTAAAAATAAATCTGTTTCTTTCTTACAACACAATTAGTGTCAGCAAAGCATTCTGCAGATCCACGAAGATTTATTTCTGTATAATTCTTGGGAGGCAGGAAAGAGTATTCTAGTTCTGGAGGAGAGATAAGGAGACACAAGTTTAAAAGTGTTTTTAGGCCCTGGGCCAGATTTTCTGATTTGCCATTGCTCATGGAGAAGAGGGAGGCATCTCTTCAAGCCTCTGTGGACTTACTGGAGAAGGTAGCTCTTCCCTACAGTCAGCGTTACCCAAAGCGTTGTGCGCTTTGCATTGATATGGAGAAGCTGGTGGCATCAGTGTGTTGCCTTGCTTCTCCCTGTAGAATTATGGCTGCATCTCCTCTTAAGATCTGTGTTGTCTTTTTGGGGTTGTTGAACTGTGACTGTCTGTGGCCTCAATGCAGGCTGGAGAAGCCTAGGCATGGCTGTTGCATGGACCAGCTAGCATCAGCTCCACAGAAAATGACCTGTCATCTTAGCATAGCAAGAACATCTCTTCCACACCCCCAAAACCCCCCCACCTCAGCCCTGACACTCACCCTGCTGTAGGCCTGGCAATGAGGATGGTGTTTGAGTCACTGTCCTTCTGGACACCAGTGCATGAGGGGGTGGCATCCTCTGCTCCCCTATGCCCACTATGGGGGTTTCAGAAATTTGCAATTCCCTTTATACTGCATGAGAAGCACAAAGGAAACACAGAAAGCCACGAAACCTCCCCCCTCGCAATTCCCCAGCCAGTGAAATGAAATTTTCATGCATAATGAGGCTTTGATCAAACTGTCGCTTAACCAATTTGCTATTGATTTACAGAAATTCTCTCTGCTAGCAAACAGGCAAAAGGATGGATTTTTAAAAAGATCTAATGGAAAATTATATTTGATCCTTGGGCATCTATACACAAAAAGATTCATTTTCCATTTAACTGCTCTTTGTAGTTTGCTGCCCTAGATTTCTGGGTATGTCCTTTTCCTGTGGAAGTCATGCTGTATCATTGGTACACATCCTAAAGTCATAACGTTCTGTTTACATCTTTCTAATCACTTGCCATAAAATGATTATATTGCCATTAACAGTTTTTATTATTTGACCTAATTTTATTTACAAGTCATAGACAACACTACTTTCTAAAGCCAGGAAGTGGCGGCAGACAAATGAAAAGTAAACAAAATAAAGCTAAAGGAAGCTGGTAGCCTCCACATTGAATCTATTTTCTAATTTAGTACTGTTTTGACTTTGACAAACTAATGATCAGTGAAGGAAAAATACAGCCAGTCTTGCAGCTATGCAGCCATGATGAACACTATGCTGAATTCCAGTATTTCAGTGGGAATTTAGAGGGAGGTGGGGAGCAGGAGATGATTTCTCAGGGCCAGATTGCATCCCTAGCATGGAGTCCATGGCAAGGGGTGGCATTCTCCACCGTTCCCCAAAACACTTCCAGGAGGTGAAAGGGCTGCCTTTTGGGAAGGCACGATTCAGCTCTTGCTCTGCTTTGTCTATGGAGGGAAGGAGGTTGCCGGCCAGCCTGCACCACATGCGGCAAAGAAGGAATAGAGAGCCGCTTTGCCATCTATTCCCCACAGATTTGTCTCCTAACAGGAGTAAGGTGGCACACAGTGTCCTTTTCTCCTCTAGACTTGAACCGCATACACACACTGCCAAGCCAGGGTCGTACCCAGGGGAGCGATGCGTGTTATCAGTCGAATATAATGAATGCTGTTCTTTCTGATGAGGTACATTGTATATCTGTCGTAACATGGTAGATGTTATGTTCTAAGTGTCGTGGGGTCCATTTTCAGTAACTGAGACGGATTTGCTGTCATTATTCCACAAATCTGCTGGTCAGTGATAGTCTTGGGGAAATGCTTGTTTAGATGAGTGCTTCCAAAGGCATGAACATCCAGCAACTCATTGATGCCACATGCAGCATAAGTTTTAGCATAACATCTTGTGCTTAACCTTCTTCACTCTAAAAATACATATATTTAAGAAAAAAACCAATGTGTATGTCTTTTTTCACTCCCTATATTGTTGGAGTAGCCTTACTCTTGTATTTCCAAGAAAAATGGTTATGCTTGCAACAGCTGCATGAAAAGAGTGATACAATCTAGACACAGATCCACAGACCTCAACATCAAAACAAACATCTTGTGCAAAACGTACTTTTGGTTTTCTTCATCACAGGCATCAGCACAATGAACGCCACACAAAAGGCACAACCAAGGCTAAAACGCCGTTCCTTGTAGGATCTACTCAGTGGCTGTGATTTCTCCATTCAGTCGGACGGGGCAGGAAATCCCAGAGTCCTGGAGGGATGTATCTGCCCCATCTCATCCGTGAGTCATCCAGGATGGAGGGGTCAAAATGGCAAAAGTTCACGCTTCCCCGTTAAGTTCCCATACAAACACCCCTGAACGAAGGCCCCTGCAGCATGCAGCCCCTCTCGGCAGGATGCCCCCGAGCCCCTCAGCACCTCGGCTGCATTTTACTTCCCCCTTCTCCGTTCCGGCTGCCTCCCGGCCCCAACCCAACCGCTGGCCGCACAGCTCCACCCTTTTCCGCCTCAACCCACAGGCACCGCCAAAGCCTGCCCACCTTTACCAGCTAAGGGCTTGGGGTTGCAGCACTGAAAACCAAGGTTAAGACCTCTTCCTTGCCCCACCACGTGCGCTCTTGTGCTGGGGAAGTCGGGGCCAGAGGCTTTGTGAAATGGTGGCCAGGGGGATGACCGCCCTCGGTGATGCTTCGGAGAATCCGTGCGTGTTTAAGCCACGCCGACAGCAGTTGTTGCATGTGCGGGAGCCGGCAGTGGGCAAAATAGGCTGGGAGGAGATCTGGCTGCCTACACGTGGCCTAATGTGCTGGTGGTTGAAAGTGACGCAGCCAGTCAGTCTCTCAAAACAAGGGCAAAAAAACAGAGGCAGCGGAAGGGAGGGAACCGGAGGCAAAGAAGGGAAGTGGTGAGAAGAGGGGAGGGTGCTGCTGAGTGACTTAATTACTTTTTTCACTTCTTTTTTGCAGTTTGCATTGGTGAGATGCGCAATCCAGCGACCACAGCCCGCCGCAACTCCCTGCTCACAATGATGAAAGCTGCAGTGTTGGTTTTCCTTATTACAGCCTGCTGATGTATGCGGACTTTAATCCCAAAAGGATTAATGTGCAGGGGGAGGGATGGAGGCTGGGAGTTCAGACTGTATGACTCAATTATTTAATAAAAATAATATATAAATAACAAACACATCATCACAGAGTTTTACTGAAAGAATATCTAAGCTGAACGAGAAATAGGAAAGCAACCGCAGAAGAAGGAATTGTGCATTGTCAGTCCTTCTGGAAACCCTGAAACAGAAGTGAGCCTGAGCCTCAGCCTCCGCATTTCAGTTTTCTCTCCTGTGCACTTTGGGTTGTTTCTCCTCACTTCTCAGTGGTGTTGAGTGCCCTAGTTTGGCAATAGCGGTGAGGAGTTCAGATATCGTGCAGAAATGTTGAGTGTAGAAAAGCAGATTTTACATGGATAAAATCATGTGACATAAGCATACAGGCACACACATGCATATGTAAATATGTAAATGAATTTTCAGATCTGGAGATGCAAATTCAGCAGGCGACTGGCATCCTCTGTGCTATGGGTATTCCAATAAAACATACCAAGCAGTAGAAGAAATAACCAGTATTACAGGAAAAAATGACAGGTTGTCTAAATTCTCAGTGAAAGCCACTGAAGCATAGGCTTGAGGCTTGGAAATGGAATTTTCCAAGCTGTTTTATGGACATACAGCTCCTCTCCTATTGAAAGTCTCGTACTCTTATAAAGAACCCCAGCCTAAATTCCAGAGTCATCTCCTAACAGACATTACAAGTATTCCTCAGTTTCTTCATTGCCCATAAAGCTCTGTAATGGGTCCAGGATGCAGATTCAGAGGGCTTAATTCCACCTAAGTCTGTATATTTCCTATTGCCTGGAAATCTCAAGAGGCCTAGAGGCAATCAAATAACAAGGGG
The DNA here is from genome assembly GCA_008921705.1 of Burhinus oedicnemus. Taxonomy (NCBI): domain Eukaryota; kingdom Metazoa; phylum Chordata; class Aves; order Charadriiformes; family Burhinidae; genus Burhinus; species Burhinus oedicnemus. The sequence continues at coordinate 703,514 of VFFE01008996.1, forward strand.
AGATACATGAATTCAGATGGAAGTTATACCTTCTGAATCTGGGCCCTGGATCCTGATCCAGGGTGTGTGTTTGGGCCAGGTTGGTCACTACGTACTTGAAGTATTTTTTTAATAGTGAACTGACATCTGTGGGATACAAACAAGACACATCTCAACAGACCCCTACTTGTCAAGGTAAAGTTTTTTATACGGCTCACTACAGAGAAAATCAGTGTTACAGTCTTAATCCTGAACTTGTGTGACTCCTGTAATTTTCATAAAGCATGTGATTTCGAGGACTGGATGTGATCTGCCAGGGCAGATAATATGCAGGTACCTGCTGCAGGAAACAGATGGATGCCAGCCGTCTCTGCCAGCCGCCTCTTTTTAAAGGATAATCCCCGTCATTGAGTGGAACACATTAACATGCTTTCACTTCATCCAGCCAAAAAACTCACTCTCAGCAGCTACTTATACAGAGGAGAAAGTCCAATTGAGAGAACGTCCCCCGGTTTTGCCTGCCAGCATCTTCCAAATATTTGCAGTTACGTCATCTTTAGATTTGCAGACTGGATGGTGCTGAGCACTTCAGCTTGGTCCGGCAAATGCGTATGCCTATACTTAGCTTGATCATCAAACATGAACAGTCAAAGCAACTCAATTGACTTTAAGACTATGGTTATGTCTTTCTCCACCTACAAACTAGAGCTCCAACAGAGAGGACTGAAACCTAAGACAGCAGATCATTAATTTTGAAGAAAACAGGTCCATTCTATCCAGGAAGCCCTTTAATACGCATTTCTCCTCTTTATCGTACACTATGGGGAACAGTCAAAGAAGGTACTCCAGCTCTCCAACAGCCCCCCGGCAGCCCACCTTTGTAAGGGTGGTAACAACACCGTTGAACACTTTGCAAACACTGAAGAGTGCTTACGAGCAAAAAAGTCTGTTTGCGCACAAGGGATACTGTTTCCCCAAGTTAAGCTGCAATACATAACTGTTGTACAGAAAGTACCTGGTCTAAGTTTGTAAAATACGTATTTGTAGCAAGTATTTTGAAACCCAGTGTTTATTTTTTTTAATTTAGCTAAATACATGGAATGAATTAACATCAGCTCTGTCAATCTTATGTTTCATTACAGGTGTTGTAGACTTTCCGAGGAGACCTAAACATTTGACTGAGAGCTATTAAGCCAGTGGTTTTTTATCTTGAGTGTCTCTATGCCAGATGACAAAAAAGTTGCGTCGTTTTGAAAGTTCATGGCAAAAATTAATCCTAAAAATGACTTTTTATGACAAATTTATATTGCTAACATGTCGCGATCTTTTCAGATTGTTTTCCAACTCACACTGACTTCAGGGAGGTAAGCCTACTGAAACCAGTGGCTTCGTTATTGTTATTGTGATTATCTGTATAGTTTAGATTTGGTACAACATATCCCCCAATACTGTTTTGCAAATTAGAGCCTAATCCTATTTCCTTTGAAGCTGGCTAGCAGCAGTCTGCTGGTTTCAATGGGAGGATAACTCCTTTTTGTGAATAAGGAAAAGCATTTACATAAAATAATACTGTCAGAAACGAAGAATTCCCTAGTGGTGTCTATAAACTCAGAGCTCTGAAATTCTCAACAAATGTTTATTTCAGAAACAATGAAACACTGCATGTTTTACACTGACATGAACAGCTAGAACGACGCAAATTGCCTACAGAAGTCATTATTTAAGATTTTCTATGTCCATTCTAAGATTTTCTTGCCTTCCTTCTGTGATTTTTACTTCCTGGTATTCTTATACCTGTTGTGAAGGACGCTGGTTTACTACTTGCTCTAGTGATTTTTATTCCTGTAGTGACAAGAGTAACACTGATTGCAAAGCTGACAATATGCTGAAAATCAAAAGGGAACATCTCTATGTATCAGTGATACACTGACTGACATGTACTTCTATACTTATCACTATTTCCAATTCCCATTGCTATTACATATGAGCACAGAAAGTTTCTTGTGTCCAGTTTTAATTTACGTATTTAATTGGCTTAATGCCCTCTGGCTTCAGATTTAAGAGTGTGGAAATTTAAAAGGAAAAGTGGTATTTCTAATGCTACATAGCACCTGTGTGTATTCCACTATAAAATCGGTATTTTTCATATTGGAGCTTCTGGTATTTTACTATGCCTTATACCTCTCTAATCACAATATATACCAATGATTCATGACATACTTCCTTATGGAACCAGTGATGTATGCTTCCAAGCAGCTAGAGGCGAACACTCTTGGGAATATTAACAACAGTCATGAGTATAACATAACAAAACCTTTTTTCATCACTGGGATTCATGCTTTTTGGCTATTCAAGAGGTACAAAGGACCTGGATATAGGCTATAATGAGTTCCAGCCTAAAGGCAACTTCCAGACAGTCAGACAACCATAGCTGGACACTCTTCCCGGCTGCCTCTGGGGGGACGGAGCCATTTCTGAGCTGCTCAAGCAGTCCAGTGCGCAATCAGCTAGCACAGATCAGAGCAGGACCCAGGCTGCTCTCATCGTTGGTGGGACCAGGGCTTGCACTGGACGTGCAAAACCACCAGGCAGTTATTGTCATCTTGACAAGACAGCTGTAACCTCGGCACTCAGCAAGATTGAGACTCTGGTTTAATCTATTTAAGTGAAGTTGCACTGAGGTGAACACATGCCAGGACAATTTTTCACTTCTCCCAGCAGTCAAGGGCACCCCTCCTCCATGTTGCCAGCCCCCCTCCTAGCTCACTCCTGCCTCTCAGTGCTGCTACATCCCCAGACCATTCCCACACCAATCTCTACTTGCAGCAGGTCTCTGCTCCACGCAGATGTTTCTTTGGGGTATCCCCCAAGTTTGAGAAGAGCTACATAAACGAGTTTCAAGCTGGGGGCACAGAAGGCAGCCAGTGCACTAGCAGATCTCCCTCCCCTGTATGTTCAGGTAGACCGGGCACTGCTCTAATCTGTGCCAGCTGGTGGGAATGCAATAGCGCTTCAGAGCACTAAAATAAAACAAAAAAACCCCATGAAAGCTACTGATGCAGTCTTATTTCTTACAAAGAGAAGGCTACAGTATTTTCGTCCTTTCAACAATTAAAATAAAGGAAGGGGCTACGGCACTGTTTTTTGTATAGTAACAGAGTGAGGCTTCCCTTACCCTTTCTGCTTTGGAATAGCCAGTTTGTGGTGCACTCTGTGAAAGAGATGTTAAATCTCACGCGCCAGGGCTTAAACAAGTATCTGGCTCCCACAGGTCTAGCACCTAATGTGGGAGGAGACACCTCTCTCCGGCCACTGCAGGACTCTTTTTGTCTTCTTCAACATGTGCGGTGTGGTGCTGGCTCCTGCCAGGAACAGGGTGAACTAGACAGACTTGTCTTGTGCCAGCTGGGCACTTCTGCTGATCCTAAAACGAAGGTGCAGAGATGGTAATTACAGAGAAACTTGTGTTTTCGAGTTCATCAAGTCAGAGGGGCTAAGGCTACAACCTCAGAGCAGTGTGTTCACTATCTCAGGAAGACACCTCAAGGAAGTCCAGCCTTACACACTGGCCTATTGAGTGAGAGGAACTGAATGAGAGCCCTCACCAAAGCCGATGCCTGGTTATCATCCCATCACCTTGACACTCCTATGAGTTAGTTGACTCCGACAAACCTGAGCCTTCACAAGAGCCAGCCATTCCAATCGGCTGAGCACACGGAGCAACCTCTGCGTGAACACTCCCCCAGCACGATGGAGGCATGAGGTTACTGGATTCCTAAATCCTGTGCATCAACATTGCTGTGAACCCAGGATTTCAAAAGGTCTGTGCAGTATCCTTGCAGAGCAGGCAATCCCAGCTGTAACCCACACCTTAAGGACAGTCAGTGGGGAGGAGGCACTGAGCCAGGACTCCAACGTGAAGGCCTTTGCGTTGGTCCAGCAAACTGGCCATACTGGAGCATGCCAAAGTGATTTCACCCCACACAAATTTCCCATTTCTGCCACAACAGAGACCATCTGCCTTTCATGGCCATGGGCCTGGGGGTGGCTTCTTTTCTAAAGGGAACTTCTGATTCATCTTAACCCTGGCAACAATTTATGTATCTGCATTGGTTTAAGTTTTCAAGATGTTTTTGTGAAAGAAATAACCTTACTTTAACATGAAGAAAAGCACAAAACCAACACATTCATTTGTATTTCAAAGTCCCCAAAAGCCGAGGTGAGGGCTCCCTCAGCTTTAGATCTTGGCACTGACTTGCGTGAACGTCAACCACAGCAGGACTCGGGCCCAGGTGGTTTCATACAGCCAAAAACCTCCTGCACCAGGCAAACAGTGCTTGCCCATGCCAAGGCCAGGCACCAGCTGGGTGTGCCCCTGTTTTTCTGCCGGTTCCAGTTACATGGAAACCCTACAGGAAACCCTCACCCGCTTTGCAAATGGGGGAAATTCAGTGTTTTCTGGAAAAACTTTCCAGGCCTGTATTTGCTGTAGCCTCCACACTTGGGCCCCTGCCCGCCTTCCGCAGGCCCACGCTCACGCCTGGGCCCCGCAGGTGCACCCCCACCCCCCCACACACCCGCACCCCCCCCCAGACGCGCTGGGCCGGGGCCTCCCCTCCGCTTGGCCTAAGCCCGGCCCCGCGAAGGCCGGAGGGGCTCAGCCCCGGGGCCAGACCGGCCCGCGGCCGTCAGGCAGGGTCAGGCCGCCCTCCCCGCCGCGCCAGAGGTCAGCCCCGCTGAAGCGGCTTCCATGGAGCCGGGAGAGCGGCCGTGAAGCCCCGTCTCCACCGCACACAAAGGAGGACTCAGCTCAGCCCGGCCCGGCCGCCCGCGGAGCAGCGGGCCCGACCGCCAGCGCCCTCCCCACCAACACCGCCCCCGCTCGGCCGGCGGCGCTGGGGACTGCCCGGCCGGGGCGGAGCGGGGCGGGGCGGAGTGGCCGCCCCCCGCCTGTGCGACTGGCGGCGGGGCGGGCGGTGGGGAAGGGGAGGAGAGCGCGGGGGCGCCGCCGCCCCCCGCCCCGCCGCGCCGCGCCGCGCCCCGCCCCGCCGCGCCCCATGGTGCCGGCGCGGGCGCGGGGCCGAGGCAGAGGCTGCGAGGCCGGCGGGGCGCTCACACGCCGCGCCCGCCGCCGGGCATGGAGGGCGCTGAGGCGGCCGCCCGCGGCAGCAGCAGTAGCAGCCCCGTGCAGCCCCGCTGCGGCTCCGGGCTGGTCGGCGGCGAGGCGGCAGCGGCAGCCATGGAGGAGCTGCTCGGGGAGGCTCCGTCCCCGGAGGTAACGGCGGCGGCGAGGAAGCAGCAGGGGGTGAAGCGGCATCACCACAAGCACAACCTGAAGCATCGCTACGAGCTGCAGGAGACCTTGGGCAAAGGCACCTATGGCAAAGTCAAGCGGGCCATCGAGAGGTTTTCTGGCAGAGTGGTAAGGCAGGCGGAGGGGCTTCTCTTTGCCTTTTTATTATATGTGTATATATATATGTACGTACGTATATATCATTTTTCTTGCCAACGCCTAGTTGGGAACGGAGCCGGCTGGGTGCATCCATGCCCTCAGGGACCCGTTCGCGGGGAGACCCGTCGGTGTGTGCGGGGCCGGCGGGTCTGGGTGAGGCCGGCAGCCCGCGGGGGCCGCCCCCGCAGCGGGTCAGCATCCCACCCCCGCCCCCCTCCCCTGGGTCCAGGGCTTTGTTTGGAGCGCAAATCCGACAGAGAAACTTTTTTTTTTTTTAATAGGGGTGGGTGGGGGGTACTTTAAAAGGATGTGTTTTTATTGGAAAAATAGGGTGGCTTATTGTTTTTGTTTTGTTTTTACACGTGGGTCTACTGTGAACAGTTATTCTTTCCCCACTGGAAATTCACGCTTTAGCGAAACCTGTCACATCGCTCGGCTAACCAGAGCCGCTCACAGAGTACTGTCAGAAGGGCAAAAGTTGGTTCTCCGGTTAAAAATGCTGGGATTCAGTCATACTTTTGTGACCTGAACTTTGCTGACACCTAAAAAAATGGCAGGGACTGCAACCCGGCCCCATTGGTTTTTACGACCCATTTCACCGCTCAGCGGTGCCGGCTGGCTCGAGACTTCAAGCAGCCCGGAGGTTGTCCAGCAATAACTCAGCTTCAGCATTTCCTCATTGGTGCAGCGCTCCAGCGGGGCGCAGAAATGCAATTGAAGAAATGTACACATTAGTCAGAGTTATTGTCATTTTTCCTTCCCTGAAATATGTAACTATTCACAGCGGGCAGGCGATGCATTAAAGACCGCCCAGAGAAACAGATGCTTTTCTAAAGAGGTCTTAATGCTGCTTTTCATATGAAGTAGACTAATTGAGTTTTCACTAGACTTCATCTAAAAGCAAAGCATTTCCCTAGTGACGTTACAGGTTCTGTCTCATTTATCTTTCGGTTGCCTGGAAGCTCAACGCTCACCCAGGCGCAGAAGCAACTGTAAAACAGAAAATGAAATTGCAGATGCCATGGTTTTAATAAGGGAGACTTACTTTGCAACTAAATATCTTTGTGTCGACAGTGAAAATGAGAGTTTCGGCCAAGTTGTAGAGTCATATCGTGTGTGCTTTCAGTTTATTAGCTCATTTGGAGGCTGGCTAAAGAGAAACCAGAGATGGACATCTCTGCACATGCTCACTCCCAGTCCATGATTTTTAAAGTTTGCTGTCTTGGCTGTTTTACAATTTCAGGCTAACAAAAGCTCCAGGGCTATGTTATATACTAACTATTATTTGGAAGTAGATTATTTTTGAATTGCATTACAAAATGTAGTAAATAAGCAAATACATTGAAAACACCTTTTTTTAAGACTTGATCAATTAAAAAAAAAAAAAAGGTGACCATATTGTTAATGAGATTTGGTTTTGGGAAGGGCCCTCTCAGACAAAAGGATGTAGCCTAGATATGTATCTCCTCTAAGTTAACAGCATAGCTGGTCTTTCCGTATTTTGCTAACTGTCAAGCACTTCAGCTATACAGCTAAGGATGCTTAGGTGATACTGTCTGAACTGAATTTATATGGTTAATGCCATCTTAAAATGGAGAGGGTGTTAAACAGAATACCCATGCAATCTTAAATGCAATAAAAATGTTACACTCGCTCTATCAGCTGGTATGTAGAAGCTAAACAAATCCTTCCTGTGGTGTGAGTTTTATACTGTAGTAATACAAGCCTTGGCGTGCGGCACTTCATAATTATTAACTAGTTTGCAGGCAAGTTCTAATGTAATGTGTCTGTTTGAACTTTAACATCTGTGAGTGTATGTAAAACATCCACATTTTGTCTGCTTGTAGAATAAAAGCTAGTTGTCGGGAATCCAGCCAGACCGAAGTGAATGGAAAACACTTCTTGTTTTCTGACAGTTCCCTCGTCTGGCTGTTGCAGGGAACGCCAGTTGCGTTCCGGGGGTGAGACAAGAGCACCGACAGGACGACTGATCAGAGAGGGGCAGAGTTTTTCTTCAGTTCTTCCTCCTCGGCCTTTGTCTTCCCTTTCCTCTCCTCGGCTCTTATGAACTGGCAGTGTTCATGAGCAGGTTGGACTGGATGGTGCCGTGTGTCCAGCAGGGGATGCACAGAGCGAGCGATGTGGCCGGCACGTCTCTTGTGCCATGTCCAATGCAAATCATCTCACAGCCGGCAGCTAGGTAGCGAGAGTCCCAAGGTCGCTCCAGTCCAGTCTGTTTGTTTCCTATTCTGCTACTGGTTTAGCTAATCATCTTCTTCTTTACTCAGCAGTAAGCAGGTATTTGAAGCTGTATGGTAATAGATTGCAAAGCTGGAACTTTGGCAGCGGCATTGTGTTCCCAGTCATCAGCCTTGACCAAGCGATTCTCCTGTTTGGCCTTTCTGCTTCTCTGTCTGTTAACAATCTCTTTAGCTGTATGGCATTTCATAAAGATATTTGCCTGATTAGCCAGGCTTTAATACGAAGCACAAACTTTGTATTTGTCATCATCTGTATAAATAGAGAGCTCAGGAGTGAAATAGAAATTGGCTGATTTGAGTTAATGAAGCAAAACCAAGGTGAGAAGACAGTTTGATCCAAGGTACAGATGTGCTTTAGTCCTGTGCCATTGGAAATCAATAGCAGGATTTCTGTTGACTTGAATGAAAGTAGTATTTGGCACTTGTTAACAGGTTGCAGGTTTATTCACGTTGTTATAGTTTCTTTGTCTTTCCTCTTAACTCAGTGGAACCTGATCATAAAGCTTCCTGCCATAAAGCTCCAGGGTAGATTGTATGATACATTTAGTTTGTTATTGGAAACAACTTGTGTGAATTTGTGTATTAGTTACCGCACTGACTACAGACAGTATTGCTTGCTGCACGAAGCAGTTAAAATATTGCCCACCACATGACGTATGAGGTGCCTAATTTTGCCAGCAAGATTTCCTTCATTAGTACTGGCTCAGTATACACTGTGTAGCTTATGATATTTTAAATTAAGGCACCTGTTAGGAAGTGTAAGGATGAAGAGATGATATCGCAAGCCTGTGAAGTAACACTCATGTTGACATTTCTGTGGGTGTTTTCTCCGCTTGTCATCTTGCACACGTTAAACCAAAGAACTGAGCTTTTGTTCATGTTATGTATTCAGTGTTTGTTAGCCAAGAAATCCACAGTTACACTTATGTCAGCCTTAGGTAAGCTGGCCGATCCCATGGATGGTGCATGAAGATGGTAGATGGTGCTGGGTTCTTCTTTGAGTAAATGATTCCGCTGGAGTAAATACTCCTTATAAAGCAACTTTAAATTACATATAGGCATTTTTAGTGTTGTTATCTGTCTGTCTTTTCCTGACGTTATACAGAAAGCAGTGCCTGGATACAAAAATGCATTTATGTTAATTAAAATAGTATTAGTAAAGGAGCGTATAGCTCTCTAAACCATGGAAGATACCAGCTAAACCCTGTTAGGCTGCCTGGAGCACTCCCGGCAGAGTTTAACCCAGAGGTTCAATACCCTGGCTGGTTCACAGCTCCCTGTGAGCGATCTCCTTCAAGGTGATCTGCTGGGAGTCATTTGCTCTCCCTGCCGCTGCTGGACCTGGAGCTTGCTAATGTTGTTCTTAAAACCTCTCACGAAGCATCCTGTATTATCTCCACTTCCTTTCAGTTACCGTCTGTCCTCAGGAGAGATTTTGCCATTTGCAAAAGCCAGGAGCTTTTCTCCCTTTCCCTCCTTAGGCTGCACTTGGGAGGTGATGGGGAGTAGCTGCAGAGGCCTCTCCTCCACCTTCGTGTCCCTCTCTCTGCCTGAGAGCCAGGACATCTTTTCTTCCCCCTCACCAGCAGGTGGAGGAAGCACTATTCTCCTCCAGCCGTTCCTTCAGAAAGTTAATTATTTTGGGAATTGATGACAAACTGCAGCCCAACATGAAAAAGAGGCATGCGGTACATATTTGTGCAGGCGTGTTATGTGCAATAGTGCATGGTATTTATCTCTTTTGCATAGCAGTGCAGGTGAAAGGATGTTGCTAAATGAAATTGGTTTCTGAATTAAAATCGTGTAAAAAACCAACCAAACAAAACCAAAACAAAACACAAAAAAACCCCCAACCCAAACTTTAGAGCAACAGAAATACTTTTAGTTGGAACTCCAGTGAAAATCTTTGCTTTGAAACAGCTCTGCTTCGTGATGCTTTTGGAGAGTCGCACAGGGTTTTTGAAACCCTGAAACAGCAACAGATTACATGAAAGGGGAAGACCTTTGCTTTGCTGACTGTATTTCTCTGTATCATGACAAAACTAAAACATAAATACCAACAATGACAGCTCTGTCATGTCAGTAATTAAGGCCTTGTTGGCCGCACAACCATTTGTTTGTTTGCAGTGTGGTTTTTAAGGGATCCAAGTAACAAGATAAAAGCGCGCTCGTTGGTCACTGAGGACAGTAAAAGCCACGTGGGATATTTGTCCCGATTGTCCCGTCTGCTTTGCTGATATCATGGAAGAAGTCAGTGTCATTCTCTTCCCTCTTATGCGCGTGAATTCTCTTATTTTTAATGACATGTTATATTTCAGGTTTTTTCCTGAGAACTTCTGCTTCAGTTAGCATCTGGTCACTACTTAGTATTGACTTTTATCTTGATCGCTCAGTGTGTATCTTCTGCAGCATAATGTCCAAATCTGATGCAGAAATGTTTGTTTGTTTTTTTTTTCTCTCTAGGTTCTTTGTTGTTCTTATTAAGATATCTTCCTTTATTGCAGACACCGGTGGAAGTATCTGCACAACACTGCTGTGATGTGAAGTGCTTGTACAGTACTTCCCACAGCAGGATCCTGATTTGTGAATGTGGCTTCCACAGCTATGATAATACACTTGAATAATAGTAACAATGGCTGGTATTGCTACCCCGTTTTATACATGAGAAAGAAAAACTTGCCGATTAAAGCCAAAATCATCAGAAGTATCAGCTAGTTTTGAGTGCACAACCTAATACCTGATTTTTCCAGACATGTAGAGTATGTAACGTGAGGGTCCTACAGATGACAGACTCCTCCTGCAGAGCTCAGTCTCTCCTGCTGCCTGGCCACTCTCTTTACCCTGGGCTTTAGTCCCTGTGTGACGTTCAACTTTGGTCTCCGTCCCTGGCCCTTTTGTACTCCACTTGCGCTGCTGCCTCTCGCTTTGTTCTGCGTGCCAGCGCTGTGACCCGCTCGGAGAGCGCTGCCGTGCTCCCTGCTTCCGAGCTGGTAGCTGCCAGCAGAATCTGTGCAGCCTGCGGTGGGTGCTGCATACACCTCTCCTGCTGTGCAACACTTGCGTGGGGCCAGAGGTTCCTCATCTGAAAAGGGATTCTTGCAAAATGTATTGCCAAAAACGAGTTGGGTTTGGTTTTTTTTTTTTTTCCTTAAAAATGTGCAAATTGAATTCTTTTAGGGACTCATAATGAGACTAAATCTGGACAACGTTTTCACAGTGCTGAAGGCATGTTAGTGAAACTCAGGTCATCCTCTGTAAAAATTGTACCAAAGCATGGAAATTCTAGATCTGGAATGAACAGACGTTGGAAAGAGTATATGGGCTTGAAATTAGTTCTGCTGTTAATTTGTTATTTGTTCTGCCCTTAATTATTAGATATGTTCTGAGACTCTGGTTTGAAAAAGAAAAATACACTGGATTTAATCTAGTGAATATTGTGGGCTTATTACAATAGGAGCTACCACCTGGTTGTATAAAATTACCATAGTCTTCACGTAAACACTTGTATAACTGAAATGCCAAAGAAGACTCCAGCATTAAGGCTGCAGACAGAAGTAACTGATTACAGCATGCAGGTCATTAGGGAAAAGGCACTGGTACAAAATACTTGTTTTCTGCAGTGAGAATTCTTGTTGGAGAAGCAGATTTGTTCAGGGGAGTATGGTTCAGTGGTATGAAAGTCTGAATTAATGACTAGCCCGTAGGGGGTCTTCAGAATATGTTAGCTTGTCAAATTTTTACCAAGTTAAAGAACAGCATGTTCTTTCTGAGCTTTGAGTGGACATCAAGTCATATTCTTTCAATGATGTTGGATTGTGTTCCAGGTAAAGAAATTAGGAATTTCTGAGAGACTGTTGCTTCTTTGCTGTTTGTGGTTTGTTGTGTGTTTTTTTTTTTTTTGTTTTTTTTTTTTTTTTTTTTTTTTTTTTTTTTTTCCTTCCCCCTGTGGGAGTGAACAATTTTGGGCAGGTCAATTAACTTCATTGTGTCTCAATGTATCCCTTTCTGAAGGGATACTACTTAATATAGGGAAGTTAGACTAATTAATGGGGCACGTTTTGGCCTGATAAATACCTAGTGAGATCCCTCTAAATGTGAAATTCACAACTGAATTTGAGCCAATGTTTATAATGCAGCCTTTAGCTAAAAACACTATAAAATCCCTAAGCGTTATTACAAATGGTTTCACAGCCCCATATGCTAGGGAACACAACAGAATGGAAATTGCTTGTACAAAGTCTTTCATTAGATATGGCTAAAATATACTACGTTTTTTGGTGGCATGTGTTCTAAAAATTATTATTATTTTTTAAGAACCGCAATGTGGATTTGCCATGTGGAGACAATTATTGTATATATTGTAGCTTGGGGTCATACATGTTGAATAAAACCGTGTGGAATGTGCAGTTCTTGCAAGCAATTGTTTACTCTTTACAGAATTGTAATCGTAGTTAGTCTGTGTTTTGTCTGGTAAATAAATAACTAGAGAGTCTTTGCTGGAGTGAGGAATTGGGAGGAGGCACATGGTGGTTGCATCAGTGCCAAGGAAGAATGCCGAATGTGGGTTGAAAACCAGTTACAGGTATATCAGCCTTGAACACAGGCAGGTCAACGTGTGTACAGCCACGCAATGCAAATGCAGAGCATATGGGATGGGACATGTTTCCAAAGCCCCCGTACCAGGGATTCAGAAATTAGCTGCTGACCTTTGCTTTGATGTGGGCATCTCCCTGTCTCGGATCTCCACCTCCCATACCACACTTAAGTACCCTCTGTCTATGCGAACCAAAATGCTGATGCCAAAGCATCTCCCCTTACTGTACAACCATGCACATCTCAGCAGCACGCTGTTGTTCTCCTCACTGTCATCTTGTATGCTCTTCCTGTGTAAAGTGGGACCAAATCATATGTTTTCTGCCGCAGCCCTGGACGATACTCTGAAGCCAGAAGCATGGGTTTGCCTCTGGGCTTGAAGTGGGATAGAAGCTTGCAGCATGGATGGCAAGAGGTGGCAGTGGCAGCTGCCAACTCCTCTGCTGGAGCCTCAGCATCTCCTGACCTGGGCAGCAGGTGGAGGCTGCTGCCAGTGCCTAGCTCTGGTGTATGGTTTTGGTGGTTTGCATGGCACTGGTAATGAGCATGCTGGTGTGTAGGTCTCTGACCTACAGAGAGTATTGATCTTGTGTCTTCTTGCCTCCTATGTAAGTCAGGATTTGTCCCTAAATTGCCCAGCCATGCACCTGACACTTGATAGAAAAAAACCCTCTTGTCATTAGCCTTGATGGGTTGATGTACTTGGGATAGTTGATATATCGGAGAAAATGTCGCAGATGAAAAGGTCTCTGAATAAATATGCAAATGATATTTGTCAGCTTTCCCTCAAATATCTTCCAGCAGATGTGGGTACCATGTGTGTCCGTTTAATAAACTAAACTCAAAATAATTTCCACTTTGCTAGATATATGGGGAATAGCTGGGGAGGAGGGGGAGGT
>VFFE01008996.1:725704-745055 GCA_008921705.1 Burhinus oedicnemus
CAGCAAATGGGCACAGCAAAGAAATAATCATGTGGGAAGAGGCTTACAAGAAGAAATCTGCATGAGGATACCTTTGCAGAACCCTCTGGATGCTTGGCTTCCCTGTAGGGATATCTGTCCATAGCTCCCTCTTCCCACCTGGAAGGTCCAGAGGCCAGATAGAGAGTTATTCAGCCCATCCCCAACCTTTCCTTTCTCTCCTTTGTGCAACCTCTGGAAGTGCCATGTCAGTGCAACTGCACTATCAGCATCCCCCTCCTTATCATTTGATTGCAGCAACCTCAGGGACCACCCAATTTCATAGCTTTGTTTCTCTTCCTCTTGTGTTGGTGATGTCTGGGCCAAGAGCCATAGGCAGAGACTCCCCTGGAAAAAACATAATACGGTGCCAGACTTTATTCTTTCTCGCTCAGCTCCATGGAGTTGGAGAAAGAACAATGTGCCTTTTCTCTCCCCACCCCTAAACATCCTCTGCTCTGCCTTTCTCTTCCCCCCTGGTTGATCCACCTATTCTTTACCTCCCCACCCCTGTTGGCACTTGGCGCATTGCACTTCCCACCTTGGAGTCTCAAAGAAAGGAAGCAGAGCTGTGAAATGGGCTGGGCTCACCCACTTCCCATTGCTGGGTGGGGATGGCCTCGGCTCACAGCTTTCAGAAACGAGAGGTTTATTTGTATTTAACAGTCCCCTCCCTCTTCACCCAAAGAAAATGATTTTAAGTCATTTTCTTTAAGCTGCATTTCTGACATATCTCCTGGTGGCAGCAAGCTGGTTTCCCTTCCTCAGGGGCCTGCACTGTCTGTCCTGATGTCATTTTCCCGACTGTCCACAACAGTATTGCAAGAGCCGATTGGAATTTGCTCGAGCACGGGTGGTATGCACAAGTGCTGGAACCAGCTTAAAAGTCACAGCCCCCATGGTGGAAAAAAAGCACTTTGTTCGTATCTCACTGCAGTCCTAAAAATAGCCTTGATAGATAATAAAGAGTGGAAGATTGTTTTCAATGGGACTGAACGTACCACATGCAGAAATTGCTGGGGAATGTTCAGTGGTTTGTGTCATTCAGGTGGTCAGGCTCAGTTACAGCACTAGCCGACTTAAAAATCTTTGACTTTCGGCACTGGGGCTAATTCTACCTTTGTTTATATTCACACGTGTCGGCTGGAAATGAGGCAAATGTAGGTTCACTAGATTAAAACGAACACATGAACTGACTTCCTGAAATCAAGAGAAACAGCTTTAAGCTTTGATGAAAATGTAGCTTTGTTGCTCATCCCGTAAATGATGATGCCAGCAGTGACTCAGCAGACAGAGATATGGTGTGGAAGTGGGCACCTACTGTCTGCCATGCCCTTTGCCAAATGTTTAAACTTTCAGATATTTTTCTGTATGTAATGGTCTTGATCTGCCTTTGTAAAAAAGAAAATTCCACCCATTTTGCTCTGCCCAGCAGCCAAGAAGCTTGTAAAGAAGGAGACACATTTCTCTTACAGACAGGACTGAATGTACAGAAACCTTTGCAATCGTAATCTTTTTGAAGTATTTATAGTTCAATTCAAGTTATTTGTACCAAACAAAAGCAAGGAAGCATGAAGTGTCTTGGAAAATAAATAATCTCTCTACACCAGTTCAGAGGGTGAGTGTATATCCTCTTTCCAGCAAATTGGGACAGGTAATTTATTGCAGCCTTGAAGAGACCCGTGTATTTCTCCATGCTTCCTGCCCAGCAAACTCTGCAAGCTGACTCATGGAGGGATGGGAGGCCAAAAGCTGTGCTCCCTCTTTTCCTATCTGCCTCTGGAAGGCACAGCAGCAGTGGAGCGGGGGCTGTGCTTGTGCAAAGACGTTTGGAAGTGCCTGGCAATATTAGAGGTTCACAGCCCCCTGCTTTCTCTCCCCTGTGCCGTACGTTTTGGAGAGGGTATTCTATCTGCTTCTGAGCACTGGCTGGTACCAGAACTGGCAGTGCAGGTGGAGGTGCTTTCAGTCCATCTCTGGTGCTCCTTTCTCCCTTTCTAACCCTGTGTGTGGGACTGTGTTGCCATCAGAGCTGTAGAAGAGATACTGAGGATGTTAACTGGTGCGTACAGCCGGTATTGATTCCCAGAGGGACCATCACGTGGCCTAGTTTTGAGCTGTGACCTTGGTGCTTATGCATATATTTAACTTTACATGTGTGAGCTATCCCACGAAAGCCAATGGACTGCTCACATGTGTGAAGTTAGGCATGTGCTAAAGTGTTTTGCCAGATTGGATACTGTGTCTATAGGGGCTTTGGGTGAACCTTGAACCTGTTTTGTTGGGGTGAGAGGCTTTAGATTTCATTATTAAGAATCTGATATGTTGCTATGTCTGAGTGCAAGGCCTTGGAGTTATCTGAAATTCTCATTAAGACAAGAAGCTAGGAAAAATACAAATTCCTCCACTAGTAAAGTTACTAAAAATACTATAATTAAATTATCTAAGTCTTAAACCCGGTAAAATATATTGAGAAAGTGTGGTAGAGGTATAAGTACAGTGCTCTGAATGTACCAAAGGGACTAACAGCACTTTCTCTGCAGATCTTGAGCTGGAATATTTGGAGTAGTTAATGTAGCTGATGTAAAAAAGCATGTTGCGTTTGTCTTACTCTTGATTCATAGGCTGTGACCCTTAATAAATTTTGATGTTGCACACAGTGGAGCTGTTGCTTTCAGAGAAACCAAGAAAAGTGAGCAGGGAAGCAAGAAAGAAAAGGACCTAAAGAATGAACAAACAAGTTCTTTCATAAAGTATTTCTCAATTGAGATTATTTCTTATTAGGCTTAAGTTGTTCAGGTTCATCATGTACCATATCTGGCAGCAGTCCTGTAAGTGGGGTTTTGAAAAACGGAGCCGGCTCTGTCTGGTGTTAAAAGCATAAGCGCGCTTTGAAAATGTATTTTCTGGAATGTATTTCTGAGTAAAATACCTTTCATGAAAGAAATTCCATTATTGATATTTTAGAATACCTAGAAGAGAGACTTGTTTTACAGCCCAATACCGTAACGTACAGCTAGGGATCTTATTTTGCTCAAAGAGATAAAAAAAAAAAAAAAAAAGAAATACCTAAAATGCAGTCATGACTCATAACGTTTCCATGAAATACTAAAAAAGATACTGGACTGCGTTCTTGTTTGTGTTGGTTTTTTTCACATCAGTAGACTTAAGCCCATGTACCCTGCCGACATGGTCTGAGCAGACTGATGCAGGTGAAAGATGCTTGGCTGGCAGAAATCCCTTAGAGGGGAAGAGCTGGAGTGAAGGCTGTCCTGCTGCTCCGCTAATCCTGCTTTGGGATGCCGCCTCTGACAGTGACTCCGCTGACGGCGATCGCTTGCTGTTTGGCCTTTTATACAAGGTCACTGGCAAGGCTGTGCACTCCTGATAGGCTTTGAGATGTGGAGCCTGTCCACTTGGGGACCGTGTAGGCCACTAGGTAGGTGGCACGGAGTAAAAATTATTTATTGAGATGCATTCAAACCTTTCACTTCCCTGAGGCTCCTTTTGAGGGGTAAAAATAGCAGTTGAACATGGGGAAAGGTATCGGAAGTCAACCTTTAGTAATAGGACGGTTTGCTGAGCAAGGCACTCCTGTGGCGTGTTGCACAGTTTGGGAGGGAGATGCAGGCAGCAATTTCTGAGATGCTACGATCCTTGTTTCCTTTAGGAGTCACACTGACTTTCCATTTTGATTTCCTCATCTCCTAAAAGCAGATGAATAGTGCTGTTTCACTACTTGCCTCCCAAGGCTTAATCAATAAACAGCTGCACCGTGCTTTGAGCATGCTCGTTTGCTATGTAAATAGACAGTGATATTATTTCGTTCAGACATGTGAGTGTCTGAAGCCTTGCTGCAGTACGGAGTGCTTGTACTGGTAAGGTGCTGTGCCCTGGCTAAGGGGCGCTGGATCCCCCACAGTGCTCTTGCTGCTTGTCAGGATTGCAGGGTATGGTCTGAGCGTGGGCAGGTGGATGCTTAGCAGGATCAGTTGACACCAGTGGAGTTAAGATAGTTCACACCTGCTGAGTGTTGTTCCTTGTTTCTGAACGTCGGTCACTGTGATCTGAAGTAGCTGAGGGAGGGAAGAGAAAGTCTTGAATATTAAAAGCCGAGAGATGTGTTTGGCATGCGTTCTTTCCTTATGTTGGGATGAGATCTTGCAGCCTGGATGTCTCTGACAAAATCCCAAGTGCGTCAGCTGGGCTGCTGATTTTTACTCCTGCAACTGGGAGGTGATGTTTTCAGGAGAGCTTAAGTACCGTCTTCAAAATTCAGTTAAACTTTTAGGAATGGCCTTTATAAATTAAGGCTTCTATGTGCCTTAACCACTTTTCAGCACGGGTTGTGAGACTGTAAACTCTCTGGTCCTGTTGAAAAATATGTTCCCAGGCAACACATCTGTTTGCATTTGAAGATTAATCCAAACATATATTTACAGAGTGCCGCCATGCTTTTCAATCACATTTGCATTTTTGTATCTAAAAATATATGTTTTCACATGTGCAATTATTCCACGGAGGCCATTTGCAATAATTATGTGTAGACTTACAAAAGTCCTGTCTGTGAAGCACAGAGTCAAGTTAGTAGGAGATTGGCATGCCCTCTGGGGTGCCGTTATTACTTTACCAGCCATGAATGGTGAAGAATTTGCTCCCCGTTGTATATTTGACAATGAAACCCTTCTTAAATTCTTCCTCGGAGCCAAGTACAAGGCTGTCTTTTAATAAAAAAATGTGTTTTTACCCATGTCTATATTTATTTCTTGCAGGAATGCACATGCTGCTCCAAGAGCCGCCCACATCCTTCTTGTATACAGGGTGTATTTGCATTTGCAGCCTATCCCAGTGCAAACATGGCAAGGGGGAAAAATCCAACTTCATCTTTACTGTTATTTGCCTTCTCCACTTCTAGAATTACTTGATTATCTTGATCACTCATTCAATTAAAATCTGTTGTATTATCTTTTCTAGAAATATGTGCCATGTAGATAAGAGCAAGGTTATGTTGTTACATTTAAAACCTCTATACCAAATGTTTGGGTCAAGAGGAAGAAAAGAATCATTTTGGTTTTGATGTGCAAATTGGTTTGTCCCTTGAGTTCTACTGTTTGTTCTGCTGTCCCAAAGTAGGATAGCACTTGAGCATGAGCTTAATTTTAAGCATGTGCTGAAATCTTTGGTAATTTGAAGGGATGGACCATGTGCTTAATGCTTTTTTGAACAATGTTGCTTTTCAGAGTTGAAGGCTTTGTAGGAAACCTGATCCTTTAAACTAGCTCCTGATTATGTACATTTCATTTTTATAATATTGTAAGTTTTTCCCTTCTTTCTTCAATATCCTCAATGCTATATCATTTAATGAAAACAATACCGGTTGTGCCACTTGCAATTACTGAAATAGGCAGTGAAATTATTTTTTTCTGAAGGAACTAGGAAAATCACATAAATCACAGATTTACAAATGTTTTCCCAGGAGAGGTCCACAGTAGTTGGCTGCATAGAATGACAAAAGTTTCGTTTACCCATAAAAGGGTGGTCATCTCAGCAGGTCAGTGATGTTTTTCAAAGATGTATTGTTGATTTTAAACTAGCTGGTAATTTATTCCTTGAACTCTGGCTTTCAAAAGTAAAGCAGGGTAAATATTGAGTATAATAAAGGCCGTGCTGCCATTCAGTATGCACAATGCCCTCACCTTCCCTCTCCCACCAGCTTCTCTCCATTGTTGGCTAGTGCATTTCTCATAGGGCATGAGCTGACCTCTGCAATTATTTATGGCGTTGTTCAGATAAGACCTTTTTTCACAGGCAACACACATACACACACTCACAAGGGCTGCTATAATTTGAATTTATATTACAAGTTCAGCTATCACTTCCTCTGTTCCCACCCTGCCTTTTGGAAAGATACCCAGTCACACGATGTGCTTGAAGAAAAGGTTGCTGATTGAGGAAGGATGCAGGAAGGATATGGTTTTGCAGTGATTGCATAAGTGCTGTGTAGGACCTGAAAGCCGTGGGTTTATATGAGGACGAGTTTAGATGTGAATTTCAAAGATTTATTGCTTCTGATTTTTAAATAAGTCATACCTCCTGAGCAGTTTGCCTGCTTTAGAGAACCGTGAAGCAACCCGTGTTCATGTGATCCTTAATGTTTTAACATGGACAAATATAAATTTGTAATCAGCACCCTGGATTTCCTGCCTCCGCTCCGTCAGAGAGCTCAACCTCATTTCAGAGAAATTGTCTCCAAAGCTTCTGTTTGAAATTGTCAGATGCAATCATGTCTAAGCAAATGTACTTCTCATTAAAATCTTTTGGGAGATTTGCCATTTCCCTCAGATGGAGAGTACTTAGGCTAACATGGAGATCCTTCCAAAAGATGCTGTATTTCCGCTCAGTGAAGTCCTAGGACCTGAGGACCCTAAAACTTCATGTCACCCATTACTGTAATGAGAGTGTATTAATTGCTGTAAAATGAAGGTGCTGGGATATGGAGGTTTGCTTTTTAAAGCTTTGTTTTGGTCATTCCACGTTCTGCCAACATCTAACATCTGTATTTATTTTTTGAACTCTCCTTAATGGATTATATGCATCTGTTCAGTTCCAAGAATAACGCTTGATTTCCTGAATTTATAGGTCGCAATAAAATCCATTCGTAAGGACAAAATTAAGGATGAACAAGATATGGTTCACATCAGACGGGAGATTGAGATCATGTCATCCCTCAGCCACCCTCATATCATCACCATATATGAAGGTTAGTGAATGCGATTATCCTTCCTGACTGCTCTGTTACATTCTTGTGGACCTGTCGTTCATGTTTCTTGAGATCATGCACCAAACAAACTCTTACTCCTAGTGTAAGCCATCCCTTACCAAAGAGACTGTGTGTGAGCACTACCTTCCCTCTGAACCACCAGCGTTTCACAGATGTGTAACCCTTTGCCTGGGGGAGCTTCTTCACGTGTGACATGTGCTGTGTCCATGGCAGGTGGGAAATTGTTGCATGTATCACTTCGTCTCCTTTCTTCCATTGTACAGTTCAGTTTCACCCTTACTTACACTCCAGCCCGATGTCCGCTTATGTCCCCAGCCTCTAAACCAGTCCTTGTATGCTTTATTTTTGCTGGACTGCACAAGACCAGTCTCGTCTGCTCTAGGGCTTTGGTCCTCCCTTACCTGCTGGTTAGTCTTGCTGGTTCTGTCATCGCTGCTTTTTTCCCCTGCATCCCAGCATCCGCTTCCTATCCACCTCTGCACACTTTCCTGTCAGTCTGGTCTCTAGCTTACCATTCCTGTTTCCTCATCCTGCCTTCCCCCTCTAACTCCTTTCTTCCTGGGACACAGCTGGGAAGCCTGCTAATTCCTGCCTCCGGGAGCTGCTCCCTGGTCCTACAGCAAGGAGCAGGAAGCCAGGGGCATTCCTCCCTGTTTGCCTGTTTGTTTGTTTATATATTTATAGAGTGTCACTCTGTAGTAAAATCTCCTCCTTCCTTCCTTCCTCAAGTAACATCTTGCTCTTAAGTAACATCAAGCTCTAGCTGGGATGTTTGGGCCGGGTACGTGCTAAAAGACACTGGCCAAGAGTTCTGCTGCCGTGAGGAGGGCAGCTGCATGGCGGGCCCAGGCTGCGGGTTCCAGAGGTTTGGAGGGACCTGGGTTAGGCAGCCTCGTCCCCGGGGATCACCTCTTCCCCTACGTGCAGAACAGGCAGCCCGAATTTAGCCCTATGTATTTACATACCCATGAGGTAAACACACAAGGTGATGATATGTATATGGCAGCTCTGCTCTGAGAGTTGATACGACTGATTAAAACGAGCTGTCTTGGAGTACTGTTACAGTATCGCATATTGAGTTATTCAAAAGCATGTTCTTGTACTTGAAAAGAGATGAATATCTGTCTTTTTATTGAATAAACTCATAACATGATCTGGGAACAGAAAAGGGGAGGGATGCTGTGTCAGCATGTGGGTTGCAAATGGAACAAAAGTTATTTCAAATGTGCACAGGAACTCAGAAAAAAAGATTAAGCATGCTGCGATCCTTTGACCAATTGCCCTTCCCATCCTTACTTTAAATAGCTTTTACTGAGTTAAAACATTTGTAAAAGTTAAAAAGATTACAGCATTTTTAAGAAGCAGACAATACAGTCCCGTGGGAGCAAAACTTTCCCCTCTGGCCCTGCGGAGGGAGGAGCAGTGCTGCTGCAGCACAGCCAGTGCAGCTCCGCGATGGAGGGTTCATCCTGTGTCTGCAGGAGGGCGAGCGCCTACGGCAGGTGACGTTGTGCTCCTCTTGTGGTCTGTCAGCCAGCAGCAGCGCTTTGTGGCGACAAACCTGGAGGCAGTTTTTCCTCTCGTTTCTGGAAAGTTTTCCATTCTGTTACTGGTTTGTTTCCTTTTCTTTTTGTAGAGAGCAGAGCAGCCTTTCATGGCTTCTTATGTTTAATTCCTGGCCTGGAGGTACGGGCAGTGGAAGTCAGCTTCTTGGTTGGACTGTAGTCCATCGGAAGGAGTTACATAGAGCAGAGCTATAGCAGCTATACAGCCTGTCCAGCCTTTCCAAGCAGTCAGAGTCAGTATTTGGCCATTAGCAGGCAACACTGTAACTTAGATATTGTAGCACTAGGAAGACCTATGGTTGCACAGCTGAATCCAGAGGAGCAGTTACGTAGTGCCCGGAGATCGGGATGTGGGCTCAGGGATCCTTAAGCGTGTGCTTCACTTTAAGCTGAAGTGTACTCGTAGTGAAGTTAAGGGGCTACATCTAGGACTGAAGTATTTGTATCCTCTTGAAGTTGGATTTTAAACACATGTCTATTCCTCTTGAGTGATGCATAAAGAGCCATAATATTGCTATCCTCTGACACGAAATGTTGAAGTTATGCAATCCTCAGGGATGGGCTTAATCTCACCAAATTTAAGCCATCCAACATTTAGGCAGTTGGTGTACACTAGAAGGCTAGTTTCCCTGTCTAGTCAAGAGAGATCAGCATCTACACAGGGTGTTTTGCTCCCTCCTGGGAGGTATTTTTTCTGATAGGTGGGATAAATGACATACTGGAGGCTCCTGTTGGCTATAGATGGAGTCTAGCTGACTAACTTAGATCAGATGCTTAACTTTTAAACTGAAGCCACCCCACAGATATTTTTCTTCTCTCTCGCTAACTTTTACTGTAGGTTTTCAGACTGTGACTGCACGTCTGATAGCGCTTTCTGTAGGTGCCAGGTTGCACAGATCTACCTAGTGTGGACAATGCTGTATCTCCCGGTAATATCTTTGAAAGCGCTTTGTATTGCATTTACAAACATGTGTTTTCCTTAAGTAGGATCCTTGTTTAGGTATCCTTTTGACCTGTCTGCTTAAAAGCAATTAACCTCTGAATTTGTCAACTTGATGTAAACACAAGCTTATCTTTTTTTTTTTTTTTTTTTGATACTGAGCAAATTCAGATGTGTGGAAACAAAGCTTTCCAGTTTAGAGATATTTTTTTGTTACCTAATCAAAAGGCACATACCGTGCCCGTTACTGCGAGGGCAGATGTACAGTTGTGACTCCAAAGAAATTCCATCCTCTCAGCAGGGCTGTAATTGGCAATCTGTCGAGTGCGGCTGGGAGGGAAGTGCTCTTTCAAGTGACTTTAAACTCCTTGAAACGGACTGGATAAATGAAGCTGGCTTTGCTAGCAGTGTTCTGATTTCAGCACATAAATTTTAATTTATAGAATAATGCCTCTGTCCATTCATCTGTCTGTCTGGCCGCCACCCCACCTTCCCCTGCCCTATTTCTTTTTTGCCTTGAAAACTCCAGGATTTGATAATAAAGCCTTTGAGAGCTAAAATATTTTTCTAGGGGTAGCCTGAGTGCAAAATCTATCCCATCTGGCAATACTTTATAAAAGTTAAACCGGGGACAGAGCATCAGACCTGATTCTGCAAACATTTAAACATGTGTAGGACCAATGAGAGTGAAGTTATGCTTGGTACATTCAGGAGTGAGTTCTTGAGTCTTT
This sequence comes from Burhinus oedicnemus, assembly GCA_008921705.1. NCBI lineage: Eukaryota > Metazoa > Chordata > Aves > Charadriiformes > Burhinidae > Burhinus > Burhinus oedicnemus. The sequence continues at coordinate 735,740 of VFFE01008996.1, forward strand.
GTAGTGTGAAATACAGCGCCTGTGTGAGTGTTTCTGTGCCGGAAGAGTTGTCCTTGGTCGTCAGCATAACCATATGGAAAAGTCCACCCATTTGCAAAATGCACTTAAAAATGAACAGATTATTAGCTAACATGTTTGTAGAAATAGTTTAATGAAGATATTCCTTGAAGAATGAATAAATATTACAATCACAATTTGGTGTTCGTGGAACATGACGGCGTTAATGTGAACAAGTAACTGAAGGAAAGCGGGTGCTGAAATACTTTGCTCGATTGGAGCCAGGATGCTTAGAACAGCTCTGGACTCTTCACAGCAGCAAGACACAAAAAATGGGTTTCTGATGTAAGAGGGACTTTTTTTTTTTTTTTTTTTAGGTTGGATTTTTGGTACTCTTAAGAAAAAGCACAGACACTCTCTGTCATGTATCTGCCAGTCCACGATGAGTTGAGCTAGGTTGCGTGCTTTGGTTAATCAGGAGGCTGGTTCAGGTCTTCTGTACTTTCAAATCCCAAAGGCAATGGAAGAAGATCTGACAGTGTTTAACGGTGGTGGCATAGTATTTCACGATACTCACCTTACTTGCCAAATACATGTTCAATCTCACACTTTGTGCCAGACTTCACGTAACAAAAAGCAAATGCATGCTTGGTGTTTCAGGCACACATAGGCCTATCTCCAATGCAGAGCTCCTTGAGTTTTGTCAGTCAAGTCACTATGTTGTCAGCAAAAGCAGCCGCCTTGCCAAAAATCTGCCTGGGTGGCTTCCGGCAAGGTGCGCGGATGCAAGCCATTGCTGACAAACTGCGTTCACCAGCAGTGCCAGCTCAGGCAAATGTCCCCTGCTGTCGGCTGCGGTGGGCACCCCTGGATGGGTCAGGCATCCGGGGACCGAGGCGGCAGCTCATGCCTCCTGTGGGTTTGTGCGTGGGCAGAAGAGTTACGTGTCTCAGGCTGACAGTGCCTGGGGAGGCAGTCCCAGCCTCTGTCCCAGCCTCTGTCCCAGCCTCTGTCCCAGCCTCTGTCCCAGCCTCTGTCCCAGCCTCTGTCCCAGCCTCTGTCCCAGCCTCTGCTATCTTCTGGTTTTCAGACGTAATCAAAACAAACTTTGGTGCCTAATGACTTCATCTCTTCTGTGTGCAAAACATGTGAAAAAGTCAAAAGTCCCTTAAAACATGACGTGGACAGCTGGGCTTTACACAAGAACGATGAAAATTGGAAAGCTGGAATGATTTTTTATTTATTTATTTATTTTATTTATTTAGCCAAGACAAAGTACTTCATCAGTGACACTATTTAACCACATTTCTAATTGGTTTCCTCTAATTATGTAGGCTTTTGACCTTCAAGTGCTTTATTCCCATTGTTTTCAGTTGATAACGTCCAAGAACATAAAGTAATATGTCGAGAGTCTGGCGATAGTAATGAAACAAGTATAAACAAACTTAACGCTTTAATTACTGTACCCCACCTTTATGAATTTCCTGTCATTCAGGGTGATCGCCTAAACAACACTTTGTCGGACATGACATGAACTCAAACGTGTGAGATCACTGGCAGGTTCAATTCAGATGTCAAAATGATTGCAAGCAACAATGACATTCATTTCTGTCTTTCCATTTACACAGTCCTCCCACTGCAATGTAAATGTTTGCTTGTCTGAAGTTCCTCAGTAGTTTGTAATCATAATTTAAAAAAAAGGAAAACTAGCTCTTATATTCTTTGCTGAAACAAAAGACAATTAGTGTAACGTTATTGTGGCTGAAATAGCAACTCTCATTTTTCCTGTCTTTTTAAAGATGTATCAAAATCTGCATATCCTCAATCTCATTCTCTGAGAAACAACCTCAGCAAGGATAATGGTTCTCATTCTGATTTAATCTCCTCACTGCGGAGTAAATTCTAGCATGCTATCTGATTTAAAATTATTATTGCAGGATCTTAACTACATTCCTTTAATTTAAGAAGAGATGCAATTCGGCTGAATTCAGGAAAACAATTTAACACAAGCTTAGCTTTAAAACACATACTTTATATCTTGCTATCTTCAATTATAATTAAGCATATGCATACAAGTGGTTTTCTACATTAGACCTTGGATATTTTCATGTCTGCTGTATGCTCTATTAAAAAACAGTAATAAAATAATAATAGAAATAAATAAATTAAAAAAAAACCAAAATAAAAAATACATCAAGGGGCCGTAAAGCTTTCAAAGCAGTCAAGAGCACAGAACACACATCGGGCTGAGTTTCTAAGGTAAAAAACATTTTTCAGTACTCGCATGTCTTTTTGAAGAATAATTCGTGCCTTATTACACAAGTGAGGTAATTGGGTCATACATGACTTTTCTGAATGAAAAGGTTATTCTAGTCTGCATCTCCAAAATTAAAAACAAACTCGCTTGTTCTTTTGATTTGGCTGACCTTTAATAAAAGAGCATTTTGTAGCAGTGGAAAGGTACTTCTGTCTGCGGCTGTTGGGAGAGTAATAAAAATACCGCTGAATGGAAAGACACCAGATGGAAGGAATGTCAACATACTGGAACTAATTTAGGAGATTGCTCTGATAGAGAGCAAAGGCATGAGGAGAATTCAAATGGTTCCAGTGCGAAGAGATTGGCCGCCCCTCTTAAACTAACAAACTAAAATCCTTACCCCAGGGTTACATGTAAACCAAATGGAATCAACCCGCAAGGAGGTAGTCCATTAAGGGGGGAAAAAAAAATCCAACCCCCTCAGCACTCACTCTGACTTTAGCATCCTGTAAGCTTGGAGGAAGGGCAAGAGCATTCTGCTTTGTTTTGCTTTTTGAATTTGGTAGTAAATAAGTCCAAAGTGAACTGTCCTAATAGAGAGGTGTACAGTGTACTATTAAATCTTTCTGCCTGGCGTTTGCAAAACCGTGCCCTTGTGGGCTTTCAACACTTTTAGGGTGAAGTCCATCTTCAGGATCATTTAAGATGGGCAGTGAGTATGTTCATCTAGTGTCAAATTTGTCCCATGGAATTCCAGCAGTGATGACTTTGTTGTAGCTAAAGGGAAGAATTTAGCAGTAGGATTGAAAAGAAAAGAAGAATACTGATCAGCAAGAGGTCCCTATGCAACTAGTGCTATTTGGAAAATGGAAAGCTGTAGATAGAAGCCGAGTTCATCATTTCACAGCCTCTAAATATAAGTAAGTGGAGAGATTATAGCCAAGAATTATTGTTATAGTAGAACAGCCTGTGAAAGAGACAGATTGTTGATGTTACAAAATGTACTTTGTCTCAGATACGTCTTTGGTAGTGAGAAGTGAAGTTCTTTCCCAGTTTCACATTTATATTCTTCAATGAGCTCTGAAGCCAGCGGATTTGGTTTCAATTAGCAGCCTAAAAGTATAGAACTTTCTGTCTGTCGGGGTTTTTTTTGAAAAATAAACAAACAAACACGTTAGAGTTAGGAGGGGAGTTTAAAGGAAAGCTGCAAGAAATCTTTCTTTGACCACTGCATCTTAAGCACCCATTGCTGCTTGGGTAGAGTGCTGCTCTTAGCCTCTGCTAAGGCTCTTGGGGTGAACAGACCAAGCCCAAGCAAGCTTGTAACCCGCTGGAAAATGCTGTTTCTCTATGTTGCCATCACCCATGTCTTAGTACATTGACACAATACTCTTGCTCATCTCCTGGGGATGCAATCACGTTGTTGCTTGCACCCATTCCTGGTTCCTGATGTGCTCTCACAGTGCTGTCCCTCCCTCCTTCCCTGTGGCCAGGTGGAAGTGTAGCTGTCTGAGAAGTCAATACTTCATCCTGCAGGCTCTGTCTACAAAGGAGCGCTAGTATTTTGCAACCACTACGCTGCACGACTTGACTGCTATGGCTGAGATAGTGCAGCATCCCTCCTGCCACACCAAGGTCTTGCTGCAGCTCTCCCACGTAACTCAGCTTGCAGAGTGGTGGAAATAAACACTGTGGCTCAGAAGTAAATGATACACAGCTTGTAGCAAGTGTTTCTCCTGCTGCTGTCTCCTCTAATACGTGGAGCTCATGCATCATATCTAAGGAACCCCCTTCTCTCAATTTCCGATTGACAGAACATCTCTCCTGCTACCACCCATTGATACTGACAGTTGTCCACTTATCTTATTTGGCCGCCTCTGTTTGCAGAGTATTGATGGTTTGAAAGAAGCAAGAGCAGCCCCACCTTTCTTATACGTAACTTCCCTCCTTCCCTTGACCTTGGTCAGGGTTGAGGAGCAGACTTGTATGACCCAGCCATCCCACCAGTAGCAAGCTGCAGGGTGTTCCTGGGGCGCAGTATCCTGCCAAAGCTGTGCTTCTCCGTCAGCAGTAGCTGCAGCCAGGGTTCAGGCACACTTCTAGGCGGGGGTGAGTTTCGGAATGAATATGCAGTAGGATGGCAGGTAATAAATCATCTGCAAAGAGTGAAAACAAAGAGTGAACCAAGCAGTCCCAGAAGCTATATGGAGGCAATCCGTCCATCATCAGCCCGCAGGTTACGGCCCAGGTGTTAACAGGGCAGTATATTTATTACCTCATTATTATTTGCAGTAAGTCAATCCAGCCTTTAATTAATGCCCTTCTCTCTTCTCCCAGCCGTTGGCCACAATGCTTTCTTGGAGCATATGTTTATAAAACTACATACTGTGCTCAGAAAGGAAATTCAGAAGTGTCTGTATGAAGCCTGCCTGGCATCCTAACTGCTGCTGTGAAAATTCGTGGTGTACGTGGCTGATCGTCAGAGACTTGCCAGAATACCACCTTGTCATGTGCCTGATTGTTTTGACCACTGCATTCCTCTTTAAGATTGTGTGTGTGTAGACATAAATCCTACTGCCTTTCCGCTCCCTGTTCCTTTAGTGGCAGCTCCCATTTAAGACATTTTTGTCTGCTGTTCAGTTCCCTCTCTGCAGGAAAGTAGCTGCATGCCCTCTCATGAGATTCAGCTGGTACGATGGAGGTGCTCTAAACTGAAATGATGCAGTTGTAAAAAAATACCTCTCACCTCCCTGGAAAAAAAAAGATTCTCCATTCACCTCTGCTCCTTGGTTAAGAGATAAATTGCTGTTCATTCTGTAATTGCTCAGCTATGATGAAGCTGAGGAGGCCTCTGTAATGTCATCTAAGGACAAGAGTAGTGTCCTACTCATAATTCAATTTTAAGGTATTATCTCAGTTTCCTAGAGGGCATAAGAGAAAATTTGAGATGGAAAGTACCTTTAAATGCACATTCCTCCAAACCGAGTGCTTTCCACTTCATTTCTTTAGAAATGCAGGAAAATGTCTGGATCAGGACTTGTATTAATAAAGCAAATTTTAGTCCAGAAAAATTAGATTTTGGGATTTGAAACTTCAGAACATCAAGGATGATTTGACAAGACTCTCATGACTGAGTACTGAAGGCAAAACTTTAATATAAGCACCATCTGAAAGAATTTGGACTCCTCAGCATAAGAAGGACATGGACCTGATGGAGAGGGTCCAGAGGAGGGCCATGAAGATGATCAGAGGGCTGGAGCATCTCTCCTATGAAGACAGGCTGAGAGCCTGCGGAGGAGAAGGCTCGGGGGAGACCTTATAGTGGTCTTCCAGTATCTGAAGGGGGCCTTGAGGAAAGCTGGAGAGGGACTTTTTACAAGGGCATGTAGTGATAGGACGAGGGGTAATGGCTTCAAACTGGAAGAGGGAAGATTTAGATTAGATCTCAGGAAGAAATTTTTAACTATGAGGGTGGTGAGGCACTGGAACAGGTTGCCCAGGGAAGTTGTGGAGGCCCCATCCCTGGAGGTATTCAAGGCCACCCTGGATGGGGCTTTGAGCAGCCAAGTCTAGTGGGAGGTTTCCTTGCCCATGGCATCAAAAGATGATCTTTAAGGTCCCTTCCAACCTAAAGTGTTCCATGATTCTATGAATGCTCCATCATAGCAGGGCTGTTACTGCTGTTACTGTCATCATCAGCACTGAACACCTGGTAGGGCATCAGCGGTCGGGGGAGCAGGAAGAGCCAAGAGCCCCTTCACCCCCATCTGTGCCCCTCTGGTGAGGCAGATGTCCCCCTGAGCTCAGGATGGTCCTTGTCTGGTAGTGCTCGGAGTGTGCACTTGCATGAGAGTCCACTGAGATCAGTGGTGCCATGTGGCAACTTCACCTATGTGTGCGTGATATAATAAACCCTAACTCATTGAATCAGCTGAGTTTTTTGGGCGGGGTGGGGGTGGGGATTTGGATTGTTTTGTTTTGTGTTGTGGGTCTTTTTTAAAATCAAATCTCTTACATAAGAGCAGTTTTAGTGATTTGTCTTAACTTACTGAAACTATTTCTTTATGCCTTCCTGAACAACCCTGTATCTAACCTTTCCAAGCTTAGAGAAACGAGTGTGTGCGTTACTGCTTTATTGGTAACACATCACAGCACTTCCCTATATGAACAGGGCATGTTCAGTTTTTCCCAGACAATATCAGTCTGTCATTCTTGGAGAGGATACTGTGAGTATAATCCATCCAGAGACGGCTCTTCCAGTTTCTGAAGTTTATTGCTAATGAGGATGCACATAGGATGTAATCACTGGCAGGAGCCTCTGCTTCGGGGTACAGTGAGGCCAGCAGACAAGTAAGCGGCCAATTTTATCTGGCTGTTCACTCTCCCTTTTATCAGAGCTGTTTGGCTGGGGTTCAGGGGTGTTAGAGGGAGCTGCAGAGGCTTTGGCTTGTAGAGTTGAGTGACAAGGTGTGAGAGGACATGACACAAAGCCTAAGAGCAACAAATATCTGTGTGTTGAGAGAGGCTGCTTTGCATTTCACTGCAAAAGCTGAAGGTTGTGTGTTTGTTTTTTTTTTAAAAAAAACCCACTAAGGACTACTAGCTGAGCTTTGCTGAAGAGATATAGGAAGGCATCATTCCAGTAAGGCTGGTCAAAACTAGCATCCGTTTGGTAATAACCCCTGTAACCTCATTAACTTGCAGATGCTTTGCTGCCAGTATGAACCAGCCTTAGCAGGCTGCTGCCACAGATAAAAAGAGAAGGAAAATCCCCATGTTTTAATATGAGCAGTGGTTATTTATGGCAGGTGCAAGAAGTTTCCAGTGGGTTGCAGAGGATTTTCAATGTCAGAAGGGAAAGACTATTTAGCGGCCAGGGCATTATGGCAATTCGAGACTACTCACAGCCTGCTTTCCTAGATTAAGTGTTCAGTTATCTGCAGCTCCCAGCGAGGTCCTTGACACCATGTGGCACAGAGTACCCTCAGTCCCAAAGAACACTCCAGTTGTGACGTGTATTAGATTAATGTTCCTTGCACTGCTTACGTGAGAGTTGCTCATTGCTGCTAGCTCTGCGCAAGTGGCAAAGGACGTATCTACAAGCATGCAATGGGACATGCGGTGGAGGCACGAGATAAGTAAGCTTGAGGATGGGTTGGGTGCTTGAGATGGGGTGCAGAGCCTTACTGACAAGAGCTGTACAGCTCCAGAGACACTGCAGCCACTGCTAGCTCCCGTGTCCGTGCCTACCATGCTGTTGCACAGAATTGGACTGGAAGAGGACGCATGCATCAATTGACTTGTTGGATTTTGAGGGTAGGTGAAAGCCAACCAACAGGCGTTATAAGCCAAATGGCAATTCCATATTGTTGAAGACAAGATTTATTATGCCTTCTATTAACTGTTTCCAAATGATGTGGTAGCTCATGTTTCCTTCAGTCATCTGGCCTCAAGAAGACTACTGGTAAGAGGCAGTCCCTGTTGGAGCCGGGGTTAGTATTCAGATGTCACTGGCACAAGTGCCCACCTCACCTCATTAGGATCAAGTTGACTTTTCCATCCCGTGACCCCATATTGTAGAGGCAAAGACCTTCTTTCATGTAGCCATATGAAAGTGAAGATAACCTCAACTTCCTTCTCTTGGTCTGAAATGTAATCTTCCTCTGGAAAAATTTAGCTTTGGAGCTTGCTTTTTGCAATGGAGTTGGTAGTACATCTCTCCAGGCTGCAGTGATGACATGGGACATGTTCAGTTATCCTAAGTTGTCTTCACCCTTTAAAGTGTCAGTTTTCAAATATATTGAATCAACTGTGGTGTTTTTTTTCTTTTATCCTGTGCAGTGTTTGAAAATAAAGATAAGATTGTGATCATCATGGAGTATGCAAGTAAAGGAGAGTTGTATGATTACATCAGTGAGAGGCGGCGATTGAGTGAGAGAGAGACAAGACATTTCTTTCGACAAATAGTCTCTGCTGTACATTACTGCCACAAGGTGAGCAAAGGATTTGATACTAAAAAATACTATTTGAAGGCTGAGTAGTGACTTACATATTTCAAAGCATGTCTGAGGCAACAGCATTCATTATTAAGTATGACAGCATGTGATTATATCAGCACAACTTTCATTAAAAGTGCTACAGTAGTTCACTGCCTGTTTTTAAAGACTAAGGATGTTTTCCTGTGTTATGGCAGATACCAGCCACTCCCTTATATTAGCCCTACATTGCGTTTTTGTCATGGAAGTAATTTTTCTGACATTAAAAAAAAGATAATTAACAACATAAACTAGAAAAGGCATCCCATATAACATCTACAACATTAATATTAATACATTGAAATGAATTATAGTTTGCAACCTGAATATGCAAGTGAACAACTTTAGAATAGGAGATAAAATATATGAAAGAAAAAAGCCAAGAGAAAGGTACAAGTGTTCATGTATGAGCTTTAGCATGTATTTATTCTGGATAGGCAAAACCAACTTTTCCAGATGTAGCAGAAGCACTAGAAAGATACCCTATGCTAATGACTTCATCCATCATGGTACCCACTAGAATGACAATTTAAGCAATTAAACCCAAGGTAGCTGACTGGCTTTCATCATGGACCTTTTATCCCTGCTTATGAACCAACTGCATAGAGCCAAAACTTGCATGAGGCTAAAGGCAATGAGCAGCTAACACAATTTTTTATTTGAATTCTTAAACACTTTAATCTCCACTTGAATTCTGATAAACAAGGGTGGTTGTCAAAGTCCTCACTGCGCAGTGCTGAAAAGCTGCAGCGCCCTTCCCTGTGCAGTTATTTTTTTCCAAATTTCTTTAAAGAAGGCCCTGACCTAAACCCAGCTTGTTCGCTTTCATCCCTAACATTTACAGTCCTTTAGGATTATAACTCCCCTGATCCACGTGGCTGCACATTGGAGGAATGAGGGCTTTTGTAAGGACTAACGTCATTGGCAGATATTGTTTTCTGGTGCCTGGGAAGAATATATTGCTTTCACGCAGTGGGGGCAGGATCCAGGCTGGAATTAAGTTCCGAAAAGACACCCCCCCCTACCC
>VFFE01008996.1:745075-918827 GCA_008921705.1 Burhinus oedicnemus
CCCCTGCTGTTTCAGAGGCTTTGTGGGAGGACAGATTCCAGTCATTCTTCCCTTAACCACACACCAAGTGACTAATACATCGCCTGTCACTAGTCACTGGGCTGTGAGTGTTATGACAGTGAAATCAGCCCTGAAATGTAGATGCAAAGACCACCCTGCCAGCTCACCTTTAATTTTCCCAATATTTTCTCATGTTCTCCTCCCTGTTTTTTTCTTCCTTGTTTCAGAATGGTGTTGTCCACAGGGACCTAAAATTGGAAAACATCCTTCTTGATGACAATTTTAATATTAAGGTAGGATTCTTTTCCTCAGCTTCTCAGAATGGATTTGCATGTTTTGTAAAATTTTTATCCAAGGTATTAGAAGAGCCAGTGTTATGGCAACAGCTACTAAGCAACAGCATCTGGCAAGAGGCTCAGGGGTTTTGGAGGTTGCGGAAAGAGCACCACTGGTGACGAGTCATACATGTTAAATGAAGTCTTGCATAATTTGGGGGAGAAGGTGCTGTCCTGCCACCCAAGGGCCATGATTCCCAAAGCAGTATCTATTTACTGGTAAGAAACAGCAGGGCATTTCGTGCAGTCGAGTTTATTGTACGAATGATAGTATTGCTGGCTGCTGCTGGGGCTAGGAAAAAACTCTCCTGGTCTACAGGGTTCAAGTGCCTCCTACAGAACACTCTGAATGTCCTTTTGATCATGGCTGGAAAATAAGCAAATAGGGTTTCAAAATAAACCTAGTAAAGCACATGTGCTTCATTAGGAAATGGCCTTGGAACTCCAGACACAAACGTATACTTTGGATAGTGATGTCATTTCCGTGTCATTTCTCCCCAATGAAAGCATGGGAATGACCTTTTTTCCCTTCTTCTTCTTTTTTTCCTAATAGCTGTAGCACAAAGATAAATAATACAGAAACGGGTGTAGTTTCCAGGTGGCTAAACCTGTTTCACTTGCAGCTTTGTTCCTCCCTGGCTAGCTGGATGTGAGGGTGGCTGGGTGCACTCATCTATGGGCAAACAAACGGAGGGAGAAACACCAAAGAGTTTCTGCTGACGCTTGGGCATCTTTGCTTAATTAACAAAGTAATCAAGGAGCTCCTTGCGTAGCCAAATATCTGAATAGCCTGGATCTTCATTTTGTCTCCACTGAAAGCCATGGGGCTGCACGCACTGCCTTCTGTGCTTCACACTGGAGAGATTGTCTTCATTTTAAGCTGATGTGCAATGGAAATGGAAAGTAACATATGGTAACTGCCATCTGTGTAACGCTGATGACAGGAGCTAACTTGGATCAACTAGTGGATTAAAGGCACATAAATATGTGGTTTCTAAAAATAGGCTTTTACAGAAGGCCCATCCAATGCAATACTTGGACGTTTTGCTGTTAACATCCAGTGTTAGAGTGAACCTCCCCACTCCTGTTCCGACAGGGACACTTGGCTGCAGCAGCCCGAGCTGTTCTCAGCAGCGCTGAAAACAAAAAGTAGCCTTTCTAGGACATTGTATACGAAACAGGCTTCCGCAGGCAGGATGACCTTTCTTTCCGCATTACACGCCAAACTATCTTCCCAGCTAATCAGAGAATTCTTGAGAGAAAAGAGGAATTTGGGGAATTTGCTAGCTGCGGTGGCCTGGATCTCCACACTGTGGTCCTCATATGCAAAACCAATCACTTCCCCAAGCCTCTAGGGAGCTGTGCTTTGTCAGAAGGCTCAGCTCCCTCCCCTCTCTCCTTTTTGGGAGTCTAATCATCCTGCAGGGAGAGCAGGAGGATGGGGCAGGGACGGGGGGCTATGGAGGTGACCCAGGGGCTTCAGAACCACAGATGCATTTCAGGTGCCGTAGTGAGTGGCTCTGCTGTGGAAGAAATTTGGGTAGCCGCAACTCTCCACATCCCTTCCAATCATTTGGACATCTTTTTCTTGAAGGCTTCCTTTTCGTGAAGTGCCTTGTGTTTAAGCTGCCATGTAGGTATTTTGCATATTTCCAGCCTTTCCTCAGTTACCTCTCTGCAAACCGTAAGGCACACCTCTGAGCGGGCAAGGCTGCCTTGGCATGGGTAGGTGGCTGCAAGCTCCCTTGTTGTCCCCTGGCAACTGTTTCCGCAAAGGGTCTTTATTTATTAGCAAGAGGCTATTTATTCCCAAGACCGAGCTTGGGAAGCAGTTGGTATTTCATACATCTTAACTGTCGATAGTGTTTGAATTTGGGTTACTTCAAGAGATGTCTTTTTGTATTGTTTTTCTCCCTGCTCTTTTTTCACACCTCATGACTAAGATGAGCTTTGAATACCTGATGTTAAGCACACCGCCACTATTCCTCTGATACTGAAGCTTTGAATATGTTACTGTGGTTTCTATGCTACTTGCACAGAATTTTACTTCCCACTTTTTCTTTGTTTCACTAAATAGTAACCGTTGGCAAGGAAACACATATGGAGCTGTAAATTATTTATTAGGAGTAAATTTATCAGGTCCTCATTCTGAGAGTATTTATATACGGTTTATTCAGGCAGAAGAAGAGAAATATGCAGTTTGGGGTTTGGTATTGACTGATGGCTTCAAATACTCAGTGGAAGGCATTTTCTAGAAATGGAGTGATAGTCTTATCTGTACTTTCCCAGTATTTATATTTCATTCAGTGGATTATAAGCACTTACAAAATTGGCAGTTTGATTTTAAGAATGAGAAAATGAAAGGAATCTCTTTGTTCTTGGGTGCAATGTGCAATTAAATACACGTTTCTGAAGAAGCCGGTGGTCTATACATTGTGATATACATGTGAAAAACATGTCATAGTAATGTGAAGAAAAAATAAGATGTTGTAAAAATAGATTCATGTATAGCAACTTAAGCAATACTTTTAGAACAGGAAATAAAGAGAACAAGTAATCCATTAGAAATTATTATCAGACCTCAAAGAGCCCCAAGCCATTTTACATGATACTACACTAACTTGGAAACCATTCTTAAATTTTAGCTAATTAAATGAAGCTCATGGAGTGTATGGAGACATAATCAACTTCTTAAAAAAAAAATTACGATAGTGAGTAAAAGTCTCTGGAAATGGGAAATGGGAGTTATATGTTGGAGTGCAGCAACTAGGAAACACCAGTGTCTGAAAGCTGACAAAAAATTACACGCTTTTGAAGAGTTCTGCAGGTCCACAGGCCAGAGGTGGAGGGTGATGAGGGGAAGAAAGTGATCTGATCTGTGCTATATAATTATGTTTTTCAGGGACTTGGTGTATGCAGTAGTATTTCCTACAAACTATTGCTTAAAAGCCCTAAAGGCAGCAAACACAAGTGAATAAAAGGAGTTTTAAACACTTGTGAGACTGAACATGCACACAGATCTATGGGGTACAAGGAGTTCATCCAGCCAATTAATCAAACAGTACCTTGCCTTGCTCCCCAGATATACACCCAACTATCCAGCAGAAATCCCAGTGGGAATGTTTCTCCTGGGACTTAGCCTGTTGGTGGAGGTCAACAGTGAGACACAATCCTAGAGCTAAACCATACCAAGACACTGCAGCTTCCCAGGGTAGAAAAATGCTATTTGCTTTCCTATGTTTTTCATGGTGCCGTGTTCTTTAAAAGAATAATGCGGTGATGAAATTAGGGTTTCTGCAACATGTACAAGCCTCTCCTTCCTCACATTCATGTGCCAGCTGCTAACAGCACGGTTCACCTTGAAATTTACTCCATTCTCCTTTCAGCTGCCCACGCTTGCTGCCTTCCACCCTCCAGCTCTGGGTGACTTGGAGCTGCCCCCTCTGCTTGCCCCAGGTTCCCCGGGGTGGGTACAGCTGCGTCCCCACCGCACAGTGGCAGAGCAGCCTCTCGCTGGTATTTTCATCCCATCGAGAGGATATCACTGTTTATAATCCTAACACAGCTGGAGATGGGCAGGGTCAGACAGGCAACAGGGCTAAGGCAGCCCCAGAGCACCAAAAGAGCTGTCCTGAGTTGGTGAGTTAGAAAGCTCTTTGTGGGAAGATATTCACACCAACTGTAGGCATCTTTCTTGCCAAGAAAAGTTGGACTAGATGATCCTTGAGGTCCCTTCCAACCTGATACTCTATGATTCTATGATCTGCCTTTGGTGGTCTTCAAAAAAGCCTTCTGGTGATGTCATCTTCTCTTCATTAGTTTTAAAAGGACTGAGGATGCTAGTTTTTGGTTCATTGTAGGTGTGAATTTACTAGGAAGGAATAGCAGCGGGGTGAGGATGTAGCTGCCTCCATTTGCCCATAGCTCCTGCAGTTTGGCCTGATGAGGACCACGTGTCCCCGGTGCAGCACTGCAGCTCTCCCCTTGTGCCTAAATCCTCAAAACTGCATGCAGGGAAGTGGCGAGAAACTGCTGCCCAGTGCAGCAGCTAAGGAATTAGTGCCTCTTGCTGGTCTGTCCAAGTACTGTGTCCCTGCCCCATGCCACAACCTATCCCCAGGGACACATCTGTCATGCAGCCTGGCGTGATGGAGGGGGCCTCCTTGTTCACAGTAGGGCTGTGGCGGCTCCTGGGCTGGGAATTGCACCTAAAAGAGATGTCTAGCAGAGGTTGACGTAAACTGTATGATCAACCCCCAAGTGATAGAAGGAGAGAAAAATGCAAGTATAATAGTAACATAATCTTACTAACTGCACTTTCTCTTGAGCTGGTAAGGGGACACCAATCAGACTAACCACTGAAAACCCATGAGGGTTTCATATATACAGAGTAAGTATATGTAATTGGGATTTACCGTGCTGGAAGTCTCACCCACTGCACATACATTTCGTTTGTGTTAAGAGACCTAATTATTTCTCTGTCTACAGTACAGAGAGACAGATTCTTAAGTGGGATAAACCCGACAATTTCCATGAGTGTGAACTTCATGGAATTTATAGTCCACACTTAAACAATAAATTACATCTGGTTTATCATAGCTAACAGTAAATATGAAACATACACCTCCTGAAGCAAGGGGAATAAAAGTCCACTTCCCTGCTCCTCCCAATTTAGGAAGTTTTTTTGACTTGATGCCTTAGTTCCATTTAAGTGCCAAGAACATGAAGTAATGTTGGCTTCTATTAATCTTGTTTTGGGGGGCATGACAGTTTTAATGGGAAAAGCTGATAAACATCAGTCTGTGAGTATGGGAGTGGACTGTAACATAAATACTCTCTTCCTGAATGGTCAAAATGAAAACATGAATGCCCAAGTCTGAGAGTTCTTAGTGTGAACAATGGTATGTGTATCCCTATATATATATTCATGCACATCCACATGCATTTTATACATTCCATGGTGTTAAGGGAATGTATTTTCTTAAGGAATCACACTGTGCAGTGTTTGTCCTTGTCTTAGCTGCATCCTGAATTAAAATAAAACTCGATGACCAGCACGAAGTTTTAACATTGAAATGATCCCATTCTTTCCCTGATTGACAGGGCACACTTCATAAGGCTTAAAACCAACTTCCTGCAAGCCAGGCAGGGTGACTTGATAAGAAAGTGGAATTTAGGGCAATTAAGTGCAATCCGAGCCATGAGAATATGTTTGCAGACTGCAATTGTACACCAGCTGTTTTCAATGACATTCCAGCCATACAAAGAAGATTTTACAAACCACATGTATTTAAGGGTTGAATTTTCTGCTGTGGGTTCGTAATATGCTGTTTGGGGGACTGTGTGAATTCAGACTATGAATGGACATGGTGAGATGAATTAACGTTAATGAACAGGAATCAGCTGCTCTTTCAGCAGGATATTATGAGTCCAAATTGTCAGTGGAACACCTGTACAAGCAGAACATCAAAATAGGAGAAAGTGAAGCGTGAATTCTCATATTTGCTCTGTGACTTTAAAAATTTTGTGAAAATGATATTTTTAAAATTAAGTTTCTATTTTTAACATAAAATTATCTATATTTATATTTATATCTATATCTGTATATCTATATCTATATATCTATATCTATGTATCTATATCTATGTATCTATTATAGATAAAGTGTGTGTATATATATTTCTATTTTGGGGTAAAGAAAGAAAATCAGGAACTTCTGTCCATGCTTCACCAACTTTGTTCATTTTGGTGTCAGCAGTGACATTTTTAGGTGTAACTGTAGAAGTTTGGATAGTAGAGACAAAGTCTGTGTCTCCCAAGAGTTCACTAGACATTGCAATTAAACAGTTATTAACAGCACGGATGATACACATTTTAGCAAGCCAGGAGTGAATGATGCTGCTGGTAAATCCTTTTCTTTTTCTGTTCACTTTGTGTTTTCTTGCATTTTCTCTTGTGAAAATTCCTGGGATTTCATTTCTTTCTGGTAGAAAAGTCCTGAATAAGGTGAAGAAAACCCAGAGAAAACGCCTGTCTCTTGTAGCTATAAATTGATAATACCTTTTTATGTCAGAGCTTAATGTCTTTTATGTCAATAGTGGGCAGTAATACAAGTATCTCTGGGAAAAAGAAACGTTTGGGTTTTAAACAAGATAAAAAAATGAGATGCGTTGCCTTGTGCTAGAGAAACAAAGGAAATGCAAAGGTTGTGGGAGTATTTAGTGTTGCTATCCTCGGCCTTTGTTTTGTAAGAACAAGAACAGAGAATTGAAGTAAACAAAATATTTGGACCTCATCCTGCAATTCCTACATGGGCAAAATTCCCAACAGTCTCAAGGGAAGTTTTGTTTGTGTTGGGAAAGCCGGATTTGGGCCCATTGTTTCCAGTTAGGAACCAGACTTGTGTTTATTATCTCATGATAGACATCTCGTGTCTTGTGTTAGCAGCTCGGATTCCTCAGCCAGAGTCCCTGAGTCTGGAAGAGTTAGTGAGTTCCTCACTTTCCCCCTCTTTCAAGTGTAGCTAAGTTCCAGATGATCTCAAAAGTCACTCTCTTCTGTAATGCTTAGTTTCCTGTGACACTCCTGCCTCATTCTTCCTGTTGGATTTAAAGGTCTTGGCTTTCAGCTTGCATGTGCATGATAAGAATGGTAGTACTTTCTGCTTGCTTTCCTTTGGTATTAATGATTACACAAGATGAGGAGCAATCAGTGGACAGCAGGCCCCGTGCCTCCCGGTATGAGATTGTCTTTGCAAGCATAAGCAATTAATCCAGGATAAAATTACTGGCTGATGGTTGTGCAGTCAGTCAGTGACCTGCCTGTGAAAGGAACCAAAGCGTCCTTGTTCCTAATCTGGAGGACTTTACCTAGGAACCCTTCTCCTTCTCTGAATGGTCTTTAGAGAGAAAAGTAAAAAAAAATCATAGAATAATGGGTTGGCAAAGGAACTTGAGAAATTATCTATGTCGAGATCCCTGCCCTACAGCAGGGTCAAATATAGCTAAGTCCTTCCTGACAGAGGATTTTCTGTTGCATTAATATATTGTTAATACTACAGATGCCTTGTGCAATTCTATTTGCAGATTGCTGATTTTGGACTCTCCAACCTTTACCACAAAGACAAGTTTCTGCAGACATTTTGCGGAAGCCCACTCTATGCTTCCCCTGAAATAGTTAATGGACGACCTTACAGAGGCCCAGAGGTAAGAAGGGTCAATTTTTAGAGGTGGTATGGGGATGTCTTTGATGATAATATTCTTGAGGGTTAGTCTTACTGCTAGTGTTGCCACGCATGGACTCGCTTGGGTCTCTCCTATATCGAAAGTTCTCAAGCTGCTTTCATTTGCTTTTGTTTGCTTTGGCTGTGGTTAGTCAGATGTTGGATACCGGTTTGCCCCATGAGTAGGCGCAGCTGGAGGTGATGCTGCCTTTGTGGTGCTAATGGCAGGGAGAACAGTGGGGATCAGCTTTCCTGGGCTTCACACACATTGTCTCTGTATTTCAGGTTGACAGCTGGGCCCTTGGTGTGTTGCTTTACACTCTGGTTTATGGAACGATGCCCTTTGATGGCTTCGATCACAAAAATCTCATCAGGCAGATCAGCAGTGGAGAATATCGTGAGCCAACACAGACCTCAGGTATAAAAAAGGAGTGAGGACTGAGTACTGAGCTGACAGGAGTTCCGAATGGGGGGTTTGCCCAGCCCCTTCAGGATGTTTTGGTGTCATATTAGAATGACGAAGAAAAAAAAAAAATCTCTCATTCCCCTCCTGACTTCATCTGCTACCAATTCCCATCTGGGTACAGCATTTACCAAAAGCCCTTTTGAAATGAAAGTTTTATAGCACATATATTTTATTGCCTTGGGGAAGCTGTAACAGGCTCTTTTAACTAGATCTGTGACAGTGGAAGGTCTGTTAGCTATTGCAAGTGGAATTGTTCAGACAAGCTGTAAACCAGTTCAGCATACTGGTACAGATCGGTCCTCTAACTACACTGTGGTATATCACAAGCAAAGAGAAGATGAATGGTCAGAGCGACACAGTCTCTTATGCAAGAAGGCAGGCCAAAATCTGAATTAACGCCAGTATGTTCGCATTTACTTCTACTTAGAGGAGAACACATTAAGGAGTCATCTGACAGAAGAGCATCAGCTAAGTCTGGGTCATTGATTAGAATGACTCCTTCCAGCCTTAAACATTTATGTGTATATTATATGAATATTTATCTTGTTATTTGTTTGCCATCCCTTTCAATTTTCTGCCTTCTTGCTCTGTTTATGAAAATATACCTTTAAAATATACAGAAGACTACACCGTTTATGGAAAAAGTAAATATAGAAGCAATAATGTGTAGATCATTTAAAATATCCCAATTCCCCTTTGTTTTCCTCTAAGTTTTGTAATTATTAGAGTTGATAGGTTGGTGACTTCCTTCAGTAATATGGACCTGTTCACTGACTAACACGGTACAAATATTAATTTCTTTGGTAACCCAGTGTAGATTTCCCACCGTGAATCATTTTCTTCTGATAAGAAGTAGTTCTCAAATGCATTTTCAAACATTGACTGATGGCCAAAGCATTGCCCCCTTTCACTTATTCTGTAGTAAGAAGCATTATTTTTGCTCATTTGGTTAGGTTCAAGTTTCCATTTTAAACTGAGAAAACCAAGAGTGCTCATATTCTAAATATTTTATATTCCATTCTTTGCCATAGATGCTCGTGGTCTTATCCGATGGATGCTGATGGTAAATCCTGAACGCCGAGCAACCATTGAAGACATTGCCAACCACTGGTGGGTTAACTGGGGCTACAAGAGTAGTGTTTGTGACTGTGATGCCATGAGGGACTCGGAGTCCCCGTTGCTGGCCAGGTTCATTGACTGGCATCACCGATCTACTGGCCTCCAACCAGAGACTGATACCAAAATGAAGTGCCTTTCTAAGCCCAAAGGTCCTGAAGTCACACTAGAGAGACAAAGGTCTCTGAAAAAATCAAAAAAGGAAAACGACATTGCACAGTCCATCCAGGAAGGAGGAGCTGAAAATGCATCCAAACCGACCTCCAAGAGACCCAAAGGCATCCTGAAGAAAAGGAGCAACAGTGAACATCGATCTCACAGTGCAGGTTTCATTGAAGGAGTGGTCAGCCCAGTGTTACCCTCTGCTTTTAAGCTGGAGCAAGAGTTGTGTAGGACTGGCGTAGCCATTAAAAGTGTTGTAGAGGGAGAGGTAGCGGGCAAATATGGCACTAAGCAGTCTTCACTAATGCCAAAAAAAGGAATCTTAAAGAAGACTCAGCAGAGGGAGTCTGGCTATTACTCCTCTCCAGAACGAAGCGAATCTTCTGAGCTCTTGGACAATAACGATGAGACGGTAAACAGTGACAATTCTCCAGGGGTCACAGAGGCATCCAGAAATGGGTCTTACAGCCTTTCCTGCAGGCGTAAGGGCATCTTGAAACATAACAGCAAGTATTCTACCAGCAGCACTGAATCTGCTTTGAATAGCCCTGACACACCAACGCTGGAGGCCATGGAAGAAGTTGTCCTGCCTGGGGATGCATTACCTCGAAGTTACAGTCGTCCTTCCAGTGTGATTAGTGATGACAGTATTTTGTCCAGTGACTCCTTTGATTTGCTGGATTTGCAAGAGAACAGGCCAAACAGACAGAGGATACGGAGCTGTGTCTCTGCTGAAAATTTCCTCCAGATCCAAGACTTCGAAGGACTTCAGAACCGCCCACGGCCACAGTATCTAAAACGCTATCGCAACCGTCTGGGGGACAGCAGTTTTTCCCTTCTCACAGACATGGATGATGTGACTCAGGTCTACAAGAAAGCCCTA
This sequence comes from Burhinus oedicnemus, assembly GCA_008921705.1. Classification (NCBI taxonomy): domain Eukaryota; kingdom Metazoa; phylum Chordata; class Aves; order Charadriiformes; family Burhinidae; genus Burhinus; species Burhinus oedicnemus. The sequence continues at coordinate 755,260 of VFFE01008996.1, forward strand.
GAGATCTGCAACAAGCTCAACTAGCAGAGGGAAGATGGAAAGGGAGGGAAGGGAGTTTTTCTGTGTACCTTTATGATGGAGTAAGCCAGGTCACTGATTTGCTGACAATGGTAGGTTTTGCTTCAAAGGATCTGACTATACCTACTTAGCTGAACTCCTAGTAAAGTAGCCCCAAAGCCATCTCACACTTCTCTTAATTTTGTGTCCTCAAAATATTACCTGCCTTACCAGAGAAAAACCTTTGGTCTTTGTATACGTGATGAAAGCACATCAGGATCTAGCAGACAAAAGCATCAAGATTTACTGGCTCAGAGTCAAAGCTAGACAGAATTAAAACTGGAAGTGAGGGACACACGTTTTGAGAGGTTCGTAATTCATATTAGATTAGCTTTATCAAGCGATGAGCTGAATTCTTCAAGTCAATTTTGGATGTCTTTTAGAAAAAGAGAACCTTTATTTTCCTCTGAGGTTATTCATCTGGATACAGGCATTGCACATTGGGAATCTTTGGCTTGCATTATGCAGGAGGCCAGGCTAGGTGGTCACAGAATCACAGAATCACAGGGGTTGGAAAGGACCTGTGGAGATCATCTAGTCCAACCCCCCTGCCAGAGCAGGTTCACCTAGAACAGGTTGCACAGGATGGCATCCATGTGGGTTTTGAATGTCTCCAGAGTCAGAGACTCCACCACCTCTCTGGGCAGCCTGTTCCAGTGCTCTGCCACCATGGTTCCTTCCACTGGGGTCACCTGAGAGGTTCTGAACATATTCTGGTACAGATAATTTGAGGGACTCACCCTAGAATAACCTCATGTAGTGTACATGGACAAGTGGTGGAGCAGGCATTCAGATCTGGCCCCTCCCACAGCAATTGCTCTTTAGTGAGCAGGAGGCCCTAAAATTGTTTCCAACTACTGCTCATACCAGCAAAAACAGTCACATAGATGATAAAAGGAACTGGAAGGAATGGATGTTACCAGCAGCTTTTAAGGCATTTCAACCCATGTGTTCGATTTCTGAGTCTTTCAAAATGGCCAACCAGATGAATGCCCAGACAAAGATGGATCTAACAAAGGGTCTCCAGGGTTAACTGACCCTCCAATCTAGAGTTCAGTTGCTGTCAGCAAATGATGCCACCTTGCTGTTAGCGTATAGTATTTGAGGGTGACAGGTAGTTTGCGACCAGAATGTTAGATAAGGAAAAGGTTGTAGCATGTAGGAAATGGATAGAGGTCAGAAAGTTAGTGGGAAGATGCCTTTCTCCAAATGAAATGTTTCTAGGTAGGTAGTAATGGAGCAGAAAGAATTGAGCGATGAATTGATAATGGTAGATTTGATAACAGAGTTTGCATAAAATTGCAGGCCTCTCTCTTTATAGTGTAGCTGGTACTGCGTGTGCAATGGTACCAGTTTGAAAAAAAACCAAGAAGGATATGTGTTTGTGTTCTCAGACATATCTAACTATCCAGACTGAAGGCTTCAACTCCCATAAAGGTACCACATGGGTCTACTGGATTACCTGAATGTAAGCCTATGTCAGAAAGGCACTGTGTGTTTGACAGGCCTGGGCAAACTGGAATCTTAAGGCCCATTTCAGTCTCATTTCCATGAGCACATAGCCCCTGGCTTTCTTGGAGGTGCACTGGTGCGAATAAGTGGCAGGTTTCAGCCTATGATGTCAAAAGATCCACAGCTGCAAAACAACGTCTACACGCATACCCAGAGCAGAGGAGAATGGGGCAAGCTCTCTTCTCACTCCTACCCTGTAACTGGAACTGAAAGCAGAATTTGGCCCACTGTGTCGCAAATGCTAGAGATCATGCGGAAATGGAATAGAGTTCCTCTGGGGATTCCCTGGGAATCAGGGATAACCCCATAAATCATTGGCATCTGGGCCAGGGAGCTATTTCACTTGCAGATTCCTTATTCAGTGTATCATGGTACCTAAGTCTGCCGCTTCCTCCTAAAAATCAACTGGGCTGCCTAGCATAAAGATGAATGAGCTTGAATTTCCTAAATCAGTTAATCTGCCTCTGTGGAGAACCTTTACTTATTGTGAAACACTGGACCAAATTTGGGCCTGGAGTAAACGGCATTAGTACCATGAAATCTATGAGAGACGTGCTCTCAGGCAGTCAAGTGAAATTTGGCTCACTGTCCATTTGCTCAGGAAGGGCAACTGCAGGTCATTTTTCTACAGATGTGTACCTCTCTATGATACTCAGACGTCCCATCTTCTCACAGGCCCTGCATGTGCTCTTCTAGCCCATCCCAAATCAACACCCCATTTTGCAGGCTATTGAGTTAACAAGTTTGCTGTTGTGCATTTTAAGTCAACTCGACATAGTCTCCGTGGCCTTTGTGAAACAAGGATGTGCTTTGCAGCCGTGGCTTGTAACTCGTGCCCTGGAGCGTAAGAGCCAGATCCTCAGCTGGTGTAAATCAGCGCTGTCCCGTTGACATGACAGAGCTTCACTTTGGTGGGCTTACTCTGATTGACACCTTCCCCGCAGATCTGGCACTAAACCTTGAATGGATTTGTAGAGGTTTCAGGATGAAGGGAAGGGAACTCAGCTGGCCGTGGCAGGCAAGTGAGGAGCACCCGGAAGGCTTGTATCTCCCAAGGTTTTTGCCCAGGCCTGCTTCCTTGTGTACAAATGTGAATGAGTGAGTGACTGCTTGCTGCCAAACTGGAAATGTTATGTAGGGATTTACTGGCATGTTACTGGCATGTTACATGTTTACTGGCATGTTATCATTCCTAGAAGAGAACAAAAAAGAAACTTGACTGCACATTGTTATTATTAGTGTTGTGATTTTTATTTAATTTTTTGTAATACAAAGTTGACTTTTTTATTTGAATTTGTCTTTTTTTTTTTTAATTTATTGGTCTGAAAGCCATTTCAAAGGTATAATAATATATTTGGTGTAATTTAATTGGTGCAACATTATTTTACAGCTCCGGCCAAAATTGTTTGGTGTTATTTTTTGTTTTTTGTTTTTTCTCCCAATCCTTGGTTGGTTTGAGCTCTACAAGGCACACAGGGGAAAACGCTGGATAATCACCCAAAGTGTTTGTATTTTTAATCTGATACTGTTTTTTATTAAATAAAATGAAATTAATGTAACTGTGAAAAGTCTCTCTCTCTCTCTCTCTCCCCCTTTTCTTTTTCACTGTACATCAGCATAAGCCGAGGCCAAACGGTAATGAACTTGTCATGCAGAAATACAGCAGCATCTCAGCACATTGTACCAAGTTGTTTACGCAAAGCTTCTTGGCTCGTTTGTGCATTTGAATATAATGTGGGTGGCCACAGACTCCCGTGCTACGAAGCATTTGGCACTGCGAAACACCCAGAGCTTTCAGCTGTAGAAATGTTTGGTGGAGAAGAGTAGCTGACTGGGGTTTCTCTGCTGGAGGTGAATGAGGTTTGTGGGCCAGGTGTGCTGCAGGTGAGGCAGAGCCGGCTGGCTGACCAGACACGGCACAACTCATTTGTAGCCCAGAGACAGATGGTCGTGGTCCTTTCCCCTCTCTGATGGGGAGAAGGACGGTTTATTAACAGTAATTTTAATGTTCCTATTGGTATAATTTAGGGGTTGTTTGGGCAAAAAAGACTGGTGGCCATCCGCTGCTGTCAAATGCGGGATGGTTTCAGTCAGATAGGTTTGAGCAGCCAGTGTAATCAGCTGGGGAGAGGGGAAAAAGGGAGTCAATTTTCATTCTTTGGAGTCCACTTGATAACCAGAAGGCTTCAGATTGTTTTTCTTGGAAACCGGGTGGGTATCATAAGGGAAACTGGGTGTTAGGTATGCTGTGTGTGCTGGGGACTTGTTAAAATAAAGGAAATGGTTGGCAATGTCCTAACGTTGGCTCCGAGCAAGACACCGTTAAACTTTACCCTTAATGCAGCCAGCCAAGATACCTGTGGTGTATATTCTGCTTTTTAAATTACAGGCGGTTTGGATTAAGATCCAAGGTTTGGATATCATGCAAAAAAGGCTTTCATTTTTCTAATTCATTTTCTCTTTCTTGAGCTTTTTAAAGCAACATAGCTGTAGGTGCTAGATTTATTCATCATCACCACCTAACAACCATTGGGAATAAAGGGGAAAAGCCAACAATGCAGAAAGGCAAACAGCCGTTAATACATTACAAAGGGAATTATTAGCTGCTGTATGCTAATTGAGTCAGAGATTGTAAGGTATATATTCAAAGTCAGCACGAGTGTGCTTGTACCTGAGGTGAATAAGGTCTAACTGTGTGGGTGCTGGGTGGTGGAAAATGTAATGCAAGTCTCTTCTGCAACAGCAATTATGAAACAACTTTTTTTTTTTTTTTTTTTTTTTTTTTTTGTACCACACTAGGAAAAAAGTGAAGGTGAAGGCAAAACATTGGTTTTGTTTTAAAAATAATGACTTCTAGAAAGAAAGTTCTGGATGGCTGGGTATGGTGCACTTCTGTGGCCAACGCTGAGAAGCAGTTACATACATGTTTGTACAGCTCTGAGTGCGCACAGTTCTGGGGTGGGGTGGGAAGGTGGGCGTCTTAATTTTCCTATTTATTAAAGGAGATAAATGTACAGTGATGTGCCGTAGTTGAAGGTACATAGTGAGTCTGTAGCCAGACCTGGTCTTCTTTTACGCTTGCTCCACGGGGATTCCAGTGTTTCTGAGGAATCGTTGAATTTTTATGGATTGGGCAAGGCAGGAGTAAGGAAGCAAGACAGGAGCCTTGGGAGCTGCGCAGTCGAGTGACAAAAGCAGTAGTGGTTTTTTATACAGCCACAAATAGTCTTGTCCATTATAACCCTTTCTTTACCTCTAAAAGTTGGCAGTCTCAATTTCTGCTCCTGCAAAGCCTGCGCATGTGCGTAACGTGATCGTGTCAGGGATCCCTCTGTGGTGGGCTCGCTGAAGTCCAAGGGCCAGCTCACCTGAGCGCCACTGCCTGACGCTGCCATACAGCACATAGAGGCCAGCACAAAAACTTGCAGGAGAGCTTGAGGCGGCCTCTTAAAGCTCACCAGCCCCAAGTCACTGGTGCAGAGGGACAGGACTTGTGCCACCACAGCGAGAGGCGCCTCTCTTCCAGTGCTGTCACAGCCTTTGAGGTGGGGCCCGCAGCCACCCCGTAGTGCTGGCAAGAGCAGCAAAATTCAGAGCGAAGTGATACAGCACAACTTCTAGCCATAACGTTTGCGCTGGATTTGTAGTTGTGCCCCCTCTCACAGCTCTGCCTGGTCTCTGTTCAGAGATTTCAGGGACTGTGAAAGTAAGGTGCTAAACTGAGGTGAAGAGGTGGCATCTTCAGTTATTGCAGACAAATATGTTTACAGAGAAATTTGCTAGTGACTCCACCAGCATGTGTAATAATAAATTTCACAACACCAGAGCCTCAGTTATAGCTACAGGGTAAGTCATAAGCAGTCCAATACTCATGTAAATTTGGTGTATATGAGAAGCTTATCAGTTTAGTTAAGCATTTATCTCAGTGATTCACATCTCGTTTTAATGAGATGCTACTGGAGACAAAGCTGCAGGAATGCTTTTGCTGAGCCAATAGAAACTGGTGTCTGCTAGCATCAGCCCAGGCTCTCTGGTACCTGTCCCAGGGTTACTGGTTTCAGGGTTTCAACTGAAAGTTTTACCACAGAAAAGAACAAGTCATGTTTCCCCTGGATTAATGGTATTTAGTATTCAACTAGGGCCTTTTTTTTAATTATTATTGTCTGGTGGAGCTGTCTTTTCCTCCTTGCCAAACCAAGACATCTTTCTCCTAAAAGACTGAGTAATTTGGCCAGAGAAGCAACTTTTTTGGATAGATAATCTGAGCACTTTGTTCCTGGCTATCTCTCTCTAGCCCCTACCCCCCGCCCCTTATTGCCTGGAATTTCATCAATGCGGAAAAGCCTTTGATTTGCCTGTCATCTGGCCATACAGAACCCTGCGCTTTTAAGGGCATTAAGGACAGCGCATGTATTTGCACTGACGCTTAATTGTTCCTTGGAAAAGCATTTTTTTTTACAAGGCATTTTTTTTAATGTGTCACCAGAAGGCTCCTCATCCCAACTCGTGGTGGGCTGAGAGCTCACACCGAGAAGCAGCGCACCAGGCCCAGGCCCATGAAGGGATTAGATAGCTGACTGCCATCAAAATAAGAAAATCAGTTGTGGGTGTTGGCCACAGGTGCACTTGCAGGTCAGGACATCACCTTGCTTCCTCGTTCAGCAAAGCAGCTCTACTGCCATCGTGAACTTTTTTGGCACTGAGCTTTCTCACAATGCGTACGCAGTGCTGAAGCCTTTGCTGTCAGAGACCGTTTGGAAATGCTGGCATCAACCACCCTTGACATTTTCTTTTTGCCCTTTCTCCTTTCCCTTTATCCTATTTATTTAACACAGATAATGTCCCTCACTCTCTCACATAGTCCAAATCTCGTTCGCTGTCCTGTTTAGTTGTGCTCCGTAGACTGCACAATATCCTGTCGGTATGGCAGGTTGAACTTCGCTCACAAGGCACTTCTGCAGTGCTAACCCTGGCCGTGGAATCACCTCTGCTTTGGAAGCTGTTTGGATCGCCAGCCGAAGGCACAGTCTTGCTCTGCAAGTGGCTCCAGCCATGCAGCAGGTAACTTTTCTTCCTGGACACAGAAACTGTGGATGGGACCTTGAGCTAATAACAGGGCGCTCTCTGAAAGAGACACCATGCCGAGGAACAATTAAAAAGCTGCACTGCCAGGACAAAAGGCATAGACCAACCGAATATAAATCCTTGGAAGTTGGTGGCGAGATTATACCCTAGCCAGCAGGAATCCACTTAGAAAACTGTGCTCCTTTCATAGGCTGGGGAGATACTATTGCACTTAGAAATACAAGCAAGGAACAGCTGTAGAGGAATGGGCTGAAAAGCCAGGGAGGAGGGAGAGCTTGTCTTGTGGCTTTGCAGTGATAGAGTTTATTAACAGACCCCTCCAAACTTCAGTCTCAGAGATAATAGGACAAGACATACTTTAAATAGAACCAAAGGGAAAACCAATTCAAAACAGATGTTAGAAAATATGTAAATATATGTTTATATTTACATATAAAGCCCTAGCTGCCTGCCAGGGGAGTTTGCTAGGACCAGAGTGTGTGTCATCATCATGGCCTCACTGGGAATTGTCAGAAATATTTCTTTAAGTGTTCCCTCAAACTCTGTTGTTCTCTTTAGCTGCACGTCCCAGAGCTTGACAGTTTAATCAGAAGATTTCTTGAGACAAGGGATCTGCTGCCTGAGAAGAGAGGTTTGCTAAATTCCCATACAACTCAGTGCCATGAGGAATGTTCAGTCCGCGCCGGCCCTTAGAAACCCCAAAGTAGTTAATCCCCTTGCGCTCCAAGGAAAAATTTGTGTCAGAGTGGAAAGAGGCAATGGGTAATCGTCAAGTACTAGAGCCCCAGATAGTGCAAATTGATGTTGACCCAACCTGGACAAGCATCCATCCTTAAAATATATATTCATATCATTGTGAAATTCTGGTTGGATTCAGTGGGGATGGCTTCAGGTCCCACGTGCTCACCATTTGATTTACCCATGTGAAGAGTTCCGGATTTTCAAAAGTGGTTTTAGAAATACCTGTTTCTGAGAAGCCAGTTTGAGCTGCCTACACCTGAATTTTTGAGACTGATGGCCACCTTCTGCTCCTCGTGACCTCAGCCTGAGCCGTGGTCACGTGGTGCTTACGAGGATAAGGCTTACTGGACCTCAAGCTGAACATTTCAAAATGGACATACTCCAAGCGAGTAACTTTGAAATCTTTAGCCTTGCCTTAGCTGGCAGGGGTCTTTCAAATCATTGACACACCGGGGCATTGTGTAAGTCAGTCCCTGCTTCCAAGATTCTGGGGAAATTGTATAATTCTTCAGCTGAAACGGGATTTATTGTTAGTGATGTTTTTTTAGGAAATCATAATGGTTTTAATTTCTTGGGATTGGATGACTTGGAGTACTGCTTAGAGGACAGGGAGCCTCAGCTCCTTGCAAACAAGACATTTGCAAAGCTCCCAACAGCCCAGAGCTTGTGTTATAGTTCAATAAATCTGCTTTTTCCTAAGGGAAGTGAAGTGGTGCTGTTGGTCAAGTTTCTAAGGTGGTCTTAACCCAGTGTATCCCACCAGATCAGAGGCAATAGCATGCAGATCAATCCATGTCTGGACGGGCATGGAAATTGCCCTCCTTTGACGTTAATAGAGAAGGCATAAACAGCACAGGTAGGTAGTGCATAAACAAAGTCACCTGGTCTATGAAGAAATAACTGCAGTGGCCATCATAGTTCCTTTTTATCAGAGCCAAAATGCTATTTTCTGAAAAGTTCCAAATTAAGGCCCTGTTTGGGCAATGACTTAGGTAGGTAACTCTGGAAGAAACAAAACTATTGACGATTACAGAAAACGAGGCAGAGTAGTGACTACGTTTCATCTTCGTGAAAGAGCACAGGGACGGCTTTTTCTTGCGCTGGAAATAAGTGAATGGATCAATTTCCTCCTGGTGTTCCATTCTAAAATTGGAGCAGATTTACTGGCACCTCCCTCATTGCTTTTCCCATGGCAAGTACAAGGGGTTAGGTTTGCTCACAAGAGTTGCAAGTTTGGACCTTGTCCGTGTTTGCAGCAGAACTGCAGTATTGCACGGAGGATCGGATCCTGCGTGATGACAGGCAGAGGGAGAGCTCTTAGAGCCCCTCTAGGGAGCCCTGGTACAAAGAGAACTGTAGCATGAGAGAGGGATCAGATCCCATCATGTGCTTGAATGGGGCTGTCAGGGACAGCTTTTGTTAAAGTTCTGCCATGCAAAGAAAGGAAGATTTGCGTATTTTCCCCTCTGACAAGCACCCCCTCAACACCTGCAAAATCGCCCTTGCCACAGAGGCCACATCTAAAAATACTTCGAAAAATGCACATGTTGTGAGAGAACCTGATTGCTTCAAACAGCAGAAAATACTTTTTTTTTCAATGCACTCACTTAACCTTAATTAAAACCGTACATCATAAAGTTATCTGGCTTTTCTTTTGGCAAAGCTGGTACTGCTGAGAAAGGAATTCCTGCATCTAGTTTATACATCTTCCCCCCTTAAACCATTTCTTCCGAAGAAGCCCTGGTCAAAAGCTGAAGCAAGATCCTCCAGTTATAGAAACGATGCTCAAGTCAGTCTGAGAAATGAAACAAAAATTACGACTTATGACCAGTCACAGCTTGTCCACCCAGCCTGCATTGACCATTGCATATCTAGTGGCAAATTCCCAGAAATACCGTGAGGCCATATTGACTAACTGCTCACTGGTAGGAAAGGTGCTGGAAGCAGAAGACGACTCTAGATTAATTTAGTCTTCTGCCCTGGTATATAGACTTCTTGCTCCTGGTAAACACTTAAAACAAGCATTTAGTTGGCTGCTTTCTGAAAGGACAGTGAAAGCCTCAGAGGTGCTACAATTAGCCTGTCCACTGCAAAGTTCAAAAGAGAGATTTGGTCTTTCACCACAAAAATATCCACACTCTCTTTCACATGCACATGAATAGAAAGCCTTTGTTCAGATCAAGTCAAGAAGAAATAAACTATTGTTGGAAGGTCATTTCAGCTTGCTTCAAGGAGTGGGGAAGAATTACAAAAAATAACCAAATGTGGTCTTCTTACCAGTGATTACAGATATTGTCTTTCAGCAGAACAGGCAAGTTTTTGTTAGAGATATCTATTTTTCTGTTGGACTAACTCGTTGTAGGTTCAGGCTAGAGTTTTATAAAATGTCTAGCGGTACCCTAGTTCCTGAGTGTCCCACTTGAGACACCCTAGGAAGGTTTGCTTTTTAGAGAATGAGTGGTTCCTATACGGAACCAACAAATGTAGGCACTTGATCTGCCTTGCAGATTGCTTCTTTGACTGGTGCTTGTCAGCATTCAGGAAATTCTGAGTCCGATTTGCTATCAGAATAGGATAGACTTCCCGTAATGTGTTCTGTATTGATATTTGGGGGGTTTGCTTGGATTACATACTCCACGTTAACATGAGTCTACCACCAGGTTGGCAGCAAACACATTAAGTCCATCTTCCAGCGAACCACCATCACCACTTTTATACAAAACAGTTTTGCTACAACTAATAAATTCATTTTAAAGGGAGAGTGGGGAGGGGACACACGTGACATTTCAAATATAACTCTGCCAGGATTTCCTGTAGTTTAGTCTTTTTATGAAATCTTCCCCCTTATCTGTCTCATATGAGGCCTGATTCAGTAAATTACTCCTATAAATAACTTTCACATGTTTAAAGGTAGGCCTGCCCATTCCTTGCTGACTCAGGGGTATGGCTTTCTATCTGACTGTGAAACGCTATCCAGGAAAATCCCCAAAGGTCAGTTCTCAGTATTATTTTTTGACATGAACTCAAAGAGGCTGGCAAAAACTCTTCAGTAGTGGTTTTCTAGAAAAAAACTAAGGAATATTATATATCTGTCTTTCAGCAAATCTGAAGCTTTGGTACAAACCACAGCTTGCCTGGCTATGTCCTGTTTTCTTCTATTTTGAGTATTTATTTCTGTGGATAAATGGCTTGCAGTAGTCCATCATACAAATGGTCATTAACAAATCAAAGCTGAGATTTTCAAAAACATTCAGCACAAGCCTAGCTCTGTTCTTGTTCAAGTTACTGGCAAAACCTCCAATTATTTTCTTTTTTTTTCTTTTTTTTTTTTTTTCCTGCAGATAGCCCCTCAAAAGCCTATCCTATGCCTTTGCCCCAGAAGAACATGATCCCATTTCTGGTAGGATCATTATAGGAGTCATTGCATGAGGAACGAACACTTTGGCAAGATTATAATGGCAGCCCTGATCTTCTTTTATATAATTATGAATCCAGAAGGAATTTAATCAGCAAGCTTAGTGATGGAGAAAAAAGCTGAAGAGGTTGTTCCAGTACACCCAGGGTCCCTGTCATTTTTTAATTTTGTAGCCCATAAAATCTTCCTGGCTGTAGTGGACAGGTCATCCTCACCTATGTCTAAGGTGACTGGTTTTATATGCAGATTTTTCTTTCCCAAATGGCATAGGTAATCTCCTTAGGCTATGGTTTAACCTTCTTAAAAAACCCAACTAAAATAATAAAGCTGACCTTTAACCTGCTTGATTTCTTTTTAAGTGCCCAAGTAAAGTAAACAGTCTTTGAAGGAAAGAAAAGAGGCAAAGCCAGAGCTCAAAGCAAATGGATATTGCAGGGAGTCTCTCCCCACCTCTTTCCATCCTGACTTTCCTTGTCACCCCATGGGCCACGCAGCATGTCCCAGCACAGGCACACAGCAGGCACATCAGCAGCAGCCTCCACCACCAGCCCAGGCCTTCTTGCTCCAAAAGTGCCATCATGCCCAGGAAACTTCCCAAATACCTGCTGGGTCGTCCCTCCTGAATATCCTCTGCTCCACACACACCTTGAGTGGAATGACTTTGGGGATCCCCTTGGGGGTTTTTTGTACCCCACTTTGACCACTAGGGGTTTTTTTCCTCTGCGCTTAGCCCGCTGCTGCTCATTCCTAATCAAGGGCCGAGGCACCAGGACCATGTGTTTTCCTCCATTTTTTCCAAGCTAATTTGATTTGTGGGTTTGCACAGGCAACAGCAGAGTCTGAATCTTAGCTGGACATCACATCCCGTGGTTCATTCTCACTGGCTCCCCTTAGACAGGGCTAATTTACACCTTCTGCTGGGGCAGGCAATTTCTTTTAAAAGTCTATAACCAAGTACAGGAAGGAAGGAGGGGCTAAGGGGGACGAAGCAGTTGGTTTCTGTGCTGGGAATCCCCGTTAGGCTGAACCAAGGCTATCTTGTTTGCTGAGCTGCAGAGGAAGAACGGAGAGTCACGCCGGGACGCCTCAGACCTGCAATAACCTGCTGAGCTAGTGGCTTCTGCTCCGCTGGCTAAAGCAGATGGGGAGGGCAGCTTGCCTGCATCCAAATGCATTTCTTTCGGTTGAGCATCTGCTCCTGGCTGCTCATCCAGCTTTCTTCCTATTCGTAAAAATGAGTAATGTTATAATATTATTTTTATTAAAAAAAGTTGAACTAAGAAATAAAACTGTAGGCTTGCATCTTTTTTGATCATTGCTGTCTGTGTGGAGCACGTTGCAGGTTGCAAACTCCTTGTGGGGCTACAATATCACATATACAGCTATGCAGTTTTTATGCACATTTATACCACGGTCCTTAGCCGAGCACATCTCCAACTAATGTCGTGATTACTCATGCCACATGTCTGAAGGTGGTGTTCAGGCTTTTGTTTCACTTTCATGATGACAATGGGGAGTGGCATTGGGCAGATCTTGGAGAAGAAGTACCATCGTCAGGAAAATAAATGAAAATCAGCTAGGATTTTTCTTCTGTCAGTGAGTGAAATCTGCTGTTCGGGGTATTTTCAGCTATTGTGATAATAAAAGTAGCTCCCTCTCTTTTAATTTTCATCTGTTTGGACTTCACTCTTTGTCTCGACTTTTCCACTTTTGTATTCCTTATGTACTTACAGTGAGCTAATAAAAAAATGGAGACCTGCATAGCACAATTGATGCCTAAGTGATTTTGGGTACAGACACGTTCCCATAGGAAGAGCTGTGAAAACAATATAAGCTGCTGGAAAAATGAGACCTTTTTTTCAGCTTCCCTTAAAATTATAATTAAAGCTTTTTGTCTAAATTCCAAAATTTCAGAAACTTCGAGCAGTCACACTGATCACTCATTCTGCAGCTGTATTTAGAGGAGACTTGGGAATTTGTAAATAAGAGGCCTGAAGAACAAAGACTTCTGCCCTCAGGAAGGATATTAAAATTGAAGGAGGCCTATACTTGAGCACGCTTCTACCTCTGCTTCAGGGGATTTTCTTGCAGCAGGGATTTTCCTGCTTCATTTGCTACTTTCCCTGCAGGCATTTTGACTAGTCAGATTCCTCTTTCCACTTCTTGCCATAGCTGTGGTATTTGAGGGAGACAAAGTGAAAATCTACGAATCTGTACGCATGCAACGAAGGAAGGAGCTGTTAGTATATGCTTAAGGGCAAACAAAGGATTAGCTTCTAATCTGCCTTTTTTGCTAAACAGAAGTTATAGAGATTTACCAGACATGACTTGCATCTGTTTAAATTAGAGCTTATCATTTAGAAAATAACCAACCTTGGTACAAGCATTCCAGTGGATGAAGAATCAATTGCATTCCTTAGGGAAGTGTTTCAGTCATTTATTACTTATACATGAAACTGAGATTTTCAGAGTCACCTTGAGAGCTGAGCAGCCCAAATCCTGAAGGCAGTTCATCTTTAAAATCTCCATATGGACAAATTTCTTTAGCATTTCAATAGTGTCCCTCTGGAATATGTCTGAAATGGAAAGTGTTATTAAGTCCCTGAAGTCCTTTGATCTCAAGGAGAAATTTTAAAATGGTTGAAGAATATGAATACTCAGTGCATGTCCACCATGTGCACTTAACCCCCTGCCCCTTTCTCCCCAAAGATCTGGCTATATACTAAATAATGACTGAATGAGTAAATAGATATTGCCTGTGGCCAAAATCAATGGGTGTGCAAAACATTTCTCTGGTTAAGCTTCCCTCTGCTCCTGCGGGGTGCATGTGCTGGGAAATGTTTCCCTCTTATTTACATAGATCTGAAAAATGGGGTTTTGGCATCATGTAGCCAATGCTCAGAGAGTGAGTGCTGGGACATTGGGGGACTAGCTTCACTCATGCCAAACATGGAATTGTTTTGGAAAAAAAGGTCATTTTTCCCCATCAGTTATCAAATTTTCATGACAGGTAAATTAATCTTCCAATAGTGTTCTATTGTTGCACAGTCTACCCATAAAATGTGCACAAAATTCCTAATTAATCTCTTACAGCAATTAACTTTGAAAATACTGCACAGGGTTTGAATTCTGTAAATATTAATTGATATAAATATTCAAAGGAAACCCTAAATTATTTGACGGTGAAGCTAAGTTTATATTACAAAGAGCAAAAACTGAACCTAGAATAGAAAACATCCCTGGTCTACTGTCTGATCTTCTGATGTCTCTTCCTACTGGTATCAGTGATGGCGTGTGAAAAACAACCACAAAATATGTAGCTTCATCATACCAAAAAGACACGTAAGTAGAAGAAGGGGACTGGATTTCAAGAAAGCAAGTTGGATTTATGGAGGAAGATTAAAAAAGCTAATTATGTTTAACTTGGCGGACAGACAGCTAAAAAGGGGATATGATAACTGCCTACAAATATTTGAAAGATGCAAAATACACCAAGGAAAGAGGGAAATAGTGTGAGACAAAGTCTGGTAAAGCAAAATTTAGGCTGGGTAGAATGCTAACAATGAGACCTGTCAGACTGCAGAAAAGTTTCCCGAGGGAATTAGTCGACACCTCATTAAAAATACCTTGGACAACATGCGCTGGGGGGGATGGTGGGGAATAATCCATCGGTGAGAAAGTCAAGGAGCAGGGAGCTTCAGAAGCCACATTCTGCTCTTGTATCAGTACTGTTGTCAATAGGATATGATTTTAAAGGTTTTCCCAACAATGTGTGTGAGGCAGGAGATGTTTATTTCCACCCTGAATAACAGTGGGTGGAGGGAAGTTCTTTTTGAGGGAAACTACTCTTTTCATAGAAAATCTGAAACATCAAGGGAAAGTCACCATATTTGGAACTGGAGCTGTGCAACACACCAAAATGGTGTCACACTGACCTCCCCTGTGTCCAGAAAAATTTCAGTTTGGGTGACAAGTGCTCTGGTTGAAGTGCCAGGCAATTGGAGAAAATTTGGGTTTTGGATCATGTATGTAGCTCCTGTTCAACATGAGCTCCGTGGCAGACTTGCATATGAGCAACTATCCTGTGTCAAAAGCCAACCTGCCTTGCGTCTGTGGGTTTTTTAACCTAAATCAGCTAATTTGATTTTGTCAACCCAGCTCCAGAGCACATTATTTTTTTGCAGTCTAGACCTACCTTCACTATTTGGGGGTGCAATTTCTATGCCAGAAATACCAGCCTATATTTTTTCCTGGGACTGGCTCCCCTGCATGATCTACCACAACTGACACTTAACATAGCTGGAGTGGAGCAACTGTGAATCTACTTAGTGTCAGTCTTACGAAAGTCAGTGGAAACAGCTGATCCCTTAAAATGAGAAGGGAACCAGTGTTTCACTGCACATTTATGCCGATGTAACTCCTCTGCCTCATACTAGGATAAACTGAAGCTAGACAGCAGTGAATCAGACCTAGTATGTTTAGTACTTGTGTGCTAAATTTATGAGGCACCCGGTGACATTTGCCTTATGTATAATGGTAGCACTCCCAGCAGGATGATCTAATCATTCATGAGGAATTACGGTACAACGTTGGAGTTTATTTAATGCTTAATGTTCACAACAACCTCCAGCATTGATTTTAATCTGGTTACTGCACACATTGTGAAACAGATCTCTGTGGAGCAGCAGCAGCAGAAGAGATCAACCACATCCCGTGCAGCGTGGCATATATCAGCGGTACAAGGTTGTGCTGTTTTTCTGACAAGCAGAGGAAGCAGAGCTGATTCACACACCAGAACGATTCCTCTCATCAAGACACTTAGGAATGCATCAAAGGAAACCAGGCTTTCTCTGCAGGTTTCCTCTGAGCAATGGGCTTACTGTAAGTCTGAGATGAAAAGAACAGCACTTTTTAAAAATGGTGCCCTTGACAAAAAGAGCAGGAAAACCTGTGGAAATTTGGATCCAGCAGAATGGATATGCAAGAACTGCATGCCAAGGTGTTAATATTGCAATATGTAGTTGGAGTGGCACATTTTTCTGCTTCTGACACCGTATTCCTTCCAAAAGGGAGACTCAGGCCAAAAAAGTTCTTCACCTTCAGGAGATAAACTGTCCTTTAAAAAGAACTAAGAATGGAAAAAAGGAGGAAAGAGGGTGTTCTTCCAAGTTCGTTACTCAAATTCTAAGGAAAAGGTTTCAAATCAGTGAATGAGCTTTTCATAACCAAAATCCCCTCCTGGGGTCCCTGCAGTTTGGAGCTGGAACATGCTTGGTTCATGTTGCCTTCGAGTCATTTTAACAGTAAATATTTCCTGAGCAGGAAGGGCAAATTGTCCTGCTAGTGGAATTTAGTCACAAGGTTTTAGGGAAGTAATATTAATATTCACAGCTGCTGTGTCAGTGCCACAGAGAAGAAGCAGCTTCAGGAGGCTGACTGGTTTGTATCCTGTCCAGTCTTCATCCAAGGCTGGCGAGCTCATTTTGCTGATTTTCCCCTGGAGAGATCGCTGCTTTATCCCCTCAATGATTTCTTGAGCTACTTGCTTAAAAGAAGTATTCACATGGCATCTGTTTGTGTGATTGATTGTTCTTATGACTTGTTGCCCAGCAGCCACTTAAATATTACATTTTAAAAAATAGCATAAAAAATTCCTTCATGGTAAGTTAAAGTTACATCAAGGAGGTTCTCACATTTAACAGCCCTCCTGCGACCACATGTGACAACGTGGTGAGCAACAAGACCCATCCAACTTGTTTGCCTTGGGCTGTCACAGAAACAAATGACCGTATACTTTTCCTAAAGAAGCTTATAACATCATTTCAAATGTCATGAGGCAACAGCCAAGGCTCATGTATTCTCCAAACGAAAACACACCGCCTGTGTTTGAGCACTACCGACACAGACCTTGGTTTCTGGCTAGGAGGAGAAGCAACCGCACTGCATCTCCCACAGCTGTGGAAACAGCTGGCAGAGCGTGACAGCCTGGTGTGGCTCCTCTTCTCAGCTGCCCCACGTCCGCAGCAGGGTCTCCCCACTGCCCCTTGCACGCTGCTTTGCTCAGTGAAATAACCCTCAGTGGGCCGCTTGTAGGCAGGTCTCGCCGTGTGTCCTGACCGAGGGTGCTTCGGGGCAGGGACATGAGCCCTTGGCCCAGCATGGGGTGCTAAGTGCCCGCCATGAACCCCCCTGGGCAAGAATCCAAATTACAGCTGCATCCTGGGCTGCACCATGGGGAAACAGGGTCATCTGAGAGTGAGACAGAGGAGGGAGTGAGGTTAGTCATAGCAAGAAGCTCAAGAAATTAGAGAGGGTCAATTTGTGACCCCATATCATTGACTTTTGGGTAACTCTGATGAAGTTCATGGTACAGTACATTATTGGGTACCCACGGGCTTCTCCCCTGGGAAGGCTTGGAGGGCTTCATCTTGCCATTGGCAGTGGCTGTGGGGCTGGTGGGGGGATGCCCCGGCAAGCCTGGCAGCTAGTGCTAATTATCAGTCACTCTGCAGACGCTTTGCACGGCTCCTGCTCCTGCGAGCCGGCGCTGGTGTGTGCAAGCTGCCGAGGAGCAGTGCTATTATCGGGTAACGTGTCTGGTTACTTTATAGACCCAGTTAACAAGAAGGAGCGGGGGGTGACGGGGGGAGGGCAAAATTCCTACATTGTGCAAAGGACTCTTTTCTGCCCCCCCCTGTTGTTTGGACCTTTGCCACTGTTTAAATTTAAGCAGATTTGCTATCCCAACATCTGCAGTTTGATTATTTGACTATTGCCTGGCTCTTGGTCAAACCACAGCAGAACACACTAGTCTGTGATTTACAGCCTGGGCTGTGATTATAATGGTTTTATTTTAGTTGGACCCCTATTTACAAGCTCATTTGTATTAGTGCACAGTGTTATAATAACAATGGTAGAATTATTAGGTCTCGCAGAAACAATCGCACATAGTAAATGGCTGCAGCTCACAGGGTGCTGCTTAAGTGCTCTAGCAGCCCGGCGATGTCTGTAACACAGGGGTTTCCATTTTAATAGCGAGGCGGGGGGGGCGAGAAGAGGACCGGGGAGGGGGAAGGAGCCGAGGAGAAACGTGGTTATTATTCATTCTTTTCTAAGTAAATAGAAAGGACGTGTGTTTCCTGGATTAACAACTGAAAACAAATGCTGAGAGGGGAAAGTGCTGGTGTTTCCCTCACCAAGGTTAAATAAGGTACTCTGTCGATGGCCGCCGGCTGCTCAGAGCTGCACCACGCACCTCCTGAAATGCTGAGGGGCACCCGCAGCCACAGGGAGGCTGGTGGACAGCCCCGGGCATCCCGGGGAGCCCCAGGGAGCCCATGGCCACCAGCGGTGGAAATGCCTGGGGTGCACAAGCTCAGCCCCACAGGCCTTTCCCGGCAGCGGGCCGGGAGAAGGACGAGGTGAGGCCGGGGACTCTGACAGGGGTGCGCTGTGGCCTCCTTGCAAGCTCTGCCTCACGTCAGTGTGAGCCATCGTCAGGGTGCCCTGCCACCATGCAGGCATTTTCGGGGTTTGCCCCGGGACTCTTGTCTCATCGAAAACCTCCCTTTGTCAACAGCCGAACCCCACAACAAGGCCTTGGCCGCATATGGCTGAAGCAGACCCCCACCACAGACCTCACGCGTTTGATCTGCCGGCATCAGCAACACCAGCAGCTCCCACTGGAGACTTGCGGGTGTCCGGCATTTCTGAAGTTTTAGGTCTTTTAAGTGACTCATGGCCCCAGGGGGTCAGCAGCAGAGCTGGGATGGACACGGAGGGGAAGCTGGGTTTCTGTCCCCACGGCTCTCCTGCCGTCCCAGAAGGGTGTCAGGGAAAGGACAGCTGTGTCCTCTGTGGAAACACTGCCTGAGGACTTCCACCTCCCGCCCCACCGCCAGCCGAAACAAGAGTATTAAAAAATGCTGATTCTCTAGTCTCAGAGAGGAAAAAACCATCTAACAGATCTGAATTTACTGCCCAGAAATACAGAAGTCACAGCCCAGGCTGCTCTCATATTCGAGCAGTTGATTTTAGGCTGCATTTTTGCTTTGGCTTTATAGGGCAAAGTGTGCGGGGCTGGAGCTGCTACTCAGGTTACCAGGAGGAATTAAAACCACCTGTGGCAGGTGAGGCTACCGGTGGAAGTGGCCAAGGGGAAAATTTAGATTCTGTGAGTTTGAACGCCAGGCACGGATGCTCTGTTTTGAGCTTAAGGAGATCTTTTTGAGTTTGCTTGTGGGCTTGTTTTTTTTTTAAAAAAAAAAGCTGACTGCTAGAAAAGCAACATTTTCTGAAGGAAAAAAAGAAAAAAGGAAATATTACCCAAATCTATGCAAAATATAGTTTTCTAGAAATTCTCCTCAGCTCCTGTCATTTTCATGGAAATAGTAGCTGGTGTTTTCCACACTTTCTGCATGAAGAAAACTCTGTGTTTGTTTCCTCTCGTCATTTGAAGTTTCAGGCCCTCTTTTTACTGCTATGTAACAAATATCCAGAGGATATTCAGGCAAGTGAAGTCAGATGCTAGTGTAAATAAAAATATAAAAAACCCACACACATGCCTAATAAGGAATATGAGTAAGGGAGTGAAGCTAAACATATTTCAGTTCCATATTGTCAAGATGCCCCTGAACAAATAGGAGTTATCTGAGACCCCTGGAACTGCGGCAACAATATTGCAGGGACATTGCTGATGAACATAATAACTTGGCTAGTGAACATCATAACTTTCCAAGGGGTCCATTGGAAAGTTTTGTTCAGAATAGAAACAACAAACCCACATTTCTGGGGTCCTTGACTGCTTCTGTCCTAGGCAAGAGCAATTCTCCTGTAGGACTTATTCTGTCTATTAGTGTAATAGCTGGGAGATCTCTACCTGTCTCAGAGACTCCATAATCAAGTAGAAAAATCAAAGGGAGAGTAGGACAGAGAGGTAGTATCATTCTTAGTGAAGAATGTAAGACAGGGAAACAGCCCTGACCCAACTTGCAGGGCTTAAGTCCCTTCCCTGACAGGACTCCCTCAGCCATCGCCTGAGGCTGCACATGAGAAAGGGATGAGCTGAATCATCCTCTCTCCTTTGACTAGGGAAGAAGAATTGGGCAACAAAATACTTTATATGGATGTTTCAGATAAATTACTCAAGATGCCTGAGATTAAATCAGGTTTAAGATATTCTAGCTAAGATGATGTGTGTACAACTGAGGGTTCCTGATGCCTGTCTCATGCTTAGCTGCCCTTCCTCTTACAAATATCGTTTGGTATTGCTGACCATCTCTGTTAAAGGGTAAAACCCCTCAAAGCTAAGCGAAAAAGTAGTATTTTTCTTCCTCTGGCTGACCTGTCTGTGTACCTCTATCTGTTTTAAAGCTGCTGGTTTCCTGGGTGCTTTGGTCTTTTCTGAAAGAACCTTCTGACAAGAATTCTGTATAGTGAAAATTTTTAGGGCTTTATGCAGTCCCTTTGTACTAATTGATTCCCCAGTGCATTAGCATCACCAAAGCTAGATTAATCTTCTTTTCATTTTAGTGCTGAGATCAATGTCTCTGTCAACATAGTTTATTGAACCTGGTACAGTTTTACCACTTGCCTTTACCTCCTCCAGGATGGCCTTTCTCTTAAGTATGTTCTGAGAAAGGATCCCTCTTTAAAACTCTCTCTGGCCAAGCTGCGGGTCGGAATTGCTCTCTGGTGGGGCATGATCCAATGCCAAAATTCCTCCCGCTTCATCACAGTCGCCAGATTTCCCAGCAGCTGGCACGTCATCCTGCAGCTTTAGGAATCAAGCTGTCTTTTTATCAGGGAGATATTAGGGTGAACTCCTCCACTAAAGGGAAGGACTAGTGGGAGATACTTTCACACATAGGCTGTGCAGCCTGGGCTCTTCTCACAGACATAACACAACAGTTCTGCAGTACAAAACTTGTTTTCTGACAGAGCCAAATGTCTTCCTTGTATTTTTCAGGTGCCATTGTATTAATTCCTTCAAAACTTGGCAATAACAGCCTTTCCCTGTTTCCATTTCTTTTATTATCTGTTTCACTCAGGCCAATTGAAACTTTATGACTTCTTTTATTCCAGAAGAAAGTGCTGGGATAGGGTTGGCACTGAGAACAAAGCCCTGAGTCAGTCCGTATAGCCACCGGCCAGTACTGCAAGAACATGATATATGCTGAGATTCAGAGCAAGCCATCATGGCTCCACCATCTTCTGCTGTCTCCACGTAACCTTTTCCCCATGGAGCCAGCCTGTAAAGACATTGCACACTAACAAGAGTGCCAAAGCTCTTAATAACTGCTCATTCAAAGTCAGCTGTATTGTACTGTATCTTGCCTGTCGTCCTTGTCTTATGTAAGAAAAATCAGGCTGAGAAGTAATTCCTATATAATTACCCAGCCTTATAAAAGAGACTGCAAAGAAGAGGATTTGTAGCTGGTCTTGCTTGAGCTCATTTATTTCATGCCACAATAGTCTGGGAAAAGCAATCTTTCTGCTTGCTTGTACGGATGGCACAGACAGCAGAGGGTCCAGCCTCTCCTTCGGCGCTGAGTCTGGTTCTGCTGATGGTGTTGGTAAATTGCTGCCGACTTCAGTGGCAGATGGACACGAGCTCTTTTGGTTTGGGTTTGCCCTGTTTGCTTTTGTAACGGTCAGTCCCTGCAAACTTTCTGTGCATTGGCTGCTTCCACCAACTTCAAGGGTATATTTGAGTGGATGAAGATTATTTGCTCATACACGGCTTGCAAGATTAGAGCCAAAGATAAGTAACTAGCTGCACAAATCTTGCCTAAGAGGGCTGAAATGGAGCTTAGTTTACTCATCTGCTTCTGCCACATGCAGTGAACCTGACTTGTAGCCCTGCTCTGGCATCAGCGTTGTGCTAAATCCTTTGCAGCACAGCACTTCCAAAAGAGCTGGGAACCCCCACATCTGCAGGGAAAAGCAAATAAACAGATTGGAGAATTTAATTGTAGAGTTCCCACACACAGCTCTGCATTTAAAATGAGTACAAACAAATAGATCTGACAAGCTGGGCTACTTAGAAAAGAAGTTAGGGATGCAAAGCAGAGAAAGATCAGTTTGCATTTATGATATTCTAATCACTTATACTTTCATTAAACAAAATACTTAGTAGATCTTATGCTTCAACAAAGTTGAAGGGACTTAAGTATATGCTTAAAATTCTGTAAGTGCTTAAAAGTATTGCCAAACAAGGATGCACGTCCTCAAAGTGCTTGGGCTGAGTGTATACTTAAGAGTTTTGCTGAATCAGATCCACGGTGTCACAGAGCCTTGAAGTGAGCTCAGAGGCTTCAGCCTAGATGAGGGATAAAGCCAAACAGCGTAACAGGAAACTCTCAGGATTTTCCAGAGTCTAGTGCATAATTAGATTAAATGTGCAATCCCGTTTTGGGATTATGAACGGGTCTGGGTTTTTTTAGCTCATTAAAAAGAGAAAGAGCCTTCCTTTGCAGACATATACAGGATCTATCAGGTAGCTTTTCCTACGCTTGCACTTTCCCAGTATGTGGCATTTTAAAATTAAAGAAATGTCAGTGACACTGTAGTTTAGTCCTGAGTAATAAAAAATGTCCAACTCATGAGGGCAAATCCTTCTCCTGTGTTCATCCAGATAGCGTTAAATTCCTTCCCAAGTTTCGCTTGGGCAACTAAATGGATTGTAATGCTGTTGCAAGTACAATGTAACACTGACCATAACAATTACATCTAAGTTGGGCTAACCATACTTTTCAACAAACAATTCTTCTTGATTATATACCTTATGGCACATAAAAGCATTTATTTTAATATACATTTTACATATTTAAAGTATGTTTCCCCTACCTCTGATCAGCGTTAGCCACATCCATTGCCTGCAGAAAGGCATGAAGCAGAGCAGATTGAATAGCTTCTTCCCTCTGCTTCATGTCTTCATTCCCCTTAAAATTCTATCCTGTTATTCGGCCCCAGCCCAATCATGCCCTCGAGCACCGCTGAATTTCAAGGAGGTGATAACCACTTTGAAATTGATGGAAAGAGCCATAAAGAAGACTAAAGACAGAAAAAGCGTCTGTTACCTTCTCGATGACTTTATCTATATCTGGCATGTGATTCCTTTCAAGTGTTTGAGTTTAAAATTTGAATTTATTCAGTCATCCCAACATAGATCCTGAAACTGTACAGTCTGTTGAAGAAAATTTCATTGTTTTTAACAAAGACATTGTACCTCTGAGGAGAAGTAGACTATCTTTTGCTCTTATCTACATTAATCTTATGCTTGATGTATCCTGTTTGCTGGTGTTCTGCAACAGCCCCACTCCCAGGCCAGGGCCCTTGGGGCAGGAATGGCTGCCAGCCCTTGTTATCGGGGCTCAGATAGCCCCAGATGTGGATGACCTGCCAGGAGCTGAGGTTGGGTGACCCAGGCTGACTCCTTGCAGAGACATTGGGGTGTCTCTGCCCCATGCTCCTCGAGTAGCAGCTTTTCCCTTGTCTGGGATAGCTGAGCAGTCCCCCATCATCTTCCTCCCTCCCGTGAGCACAAAGACAAGAACTGGCTGTGGAGCAGTGCCCACCCCACGACCTCCAGACGTGTCCTGATGCCTGAAGTTGGAATCACAGGCCAGAGTCGGCTGGACAGTGCTCTAGCAAAAATGAAAGCAACTCTAAATTTGTGAAAGCAGTTTCATTTCCAAGATGTCATTTGTCTCCTTGCCTTTCATATGCCCTATATATCTGACTTTAAAGGGGATTAGCAGTGGGACATAGAGTCCAGCTGAAAGGTATGTGAAATAACAGTAATAACAGAAATAACATATGAAGACATACGAGGGCTTGATTCTCTGCAGACCTCCGTTTCCCTGGTGCGGCTCCACAAAGATGTCAGAGCCAGTCCATGTGACATAGCCCAGACTCCAGGTGAGGGTCACCCCTTCACCCAGCACAGTGGCTAGGCAAGCTGTGCCGAGGGCCCTCCCTGGAGGTTACAAGCAGCTACTCTGCCCCAGCTCCAGCATCCTTGCCTCACTCTACACACAGTTGTATAGACGCCCCACGTGTCCTTTTTCTCAAGCCTTCAGCTCCACAGTGCAGTAGCCAAATCCAGGGAAGGCCCTAAGTTGCCATTTTCTGCTGGCAGCAAATTACTATGCAGATGGGCCCAAAAGGAGGTGTGGAGGTAGGCACAGCACAGCACTTACATGCTACTCTCTGCTGCTCCAAAGGGGATGAAACCTGGGCATTGACTTTTCCCACATTCTTCTTTCAAGGCACAATCTGACTATAAATACTTTAAAAAAATGCCATCATATCTCAATGGATAGTATCCCGCCACATCAGCTTTAAAATCTACTGAATGCAGGACCAGTTGAGATCTAGACCTCCTGTGAGTGATAGAGTCCTCAGTAATAAGGAAATTAGCAGCTGGAGGATAAAGATGCCAAGGAAAAATGAAATAAACCGACCTTTCAAAAGCACTTGGGAAAATACCATTGAGAATGCTCCATTAAATATGGATATTGTTTAAAACTTACGGGTGGAGGCAACAACAGGCAAGGAACTGCTGTCTGTTGAATCCCATCCCTTTGTTTGAGCAACAGCACAAATCCCCACAGATGTGGGATATTTTTTTATTAGCTTGCCCCCCACCCCATATATACTTATCTTTATTTATAGCATTTCTAACAGCATTTCAGTTTGTAACCTTGATTTATAATATTGGAAATGCTGGCACACCATTTTGTTTGCACAGAAGTTAGCTAGGTGAATTGCATAGCTGAGCTGTAACGTTGCCATGAGGAATAGCAGATGTTTAGCTGTTTTCATTTGCACTCCTCTGTGGACAATCAACAATGTCTGATAACTTCTCTTGCTTGCTATGAGGTGGCCCAGAAATCTAAGTGGGGGGTCTGGCCAGAGCATCGTACACTACTGAATCAGCAGAATACCTCCATCAGCCTCTACATGGATATAATGATGGTAGATAGCTCAGTAATTTGGCCATTGTTTTGAGCTTTTTATGTGCTTCTGATTGCCCTAGGTCTGTTGCCAAATTTTTTGGGGTTGTTTTGCATATGCTATATAGTCCTCTTCTGGGACTTCCCTCAAGACTTCAAGAACCTTCCTTTTCTCTTCTTCAGGAACTGAAAGCACACAGTACAGATGGCTGAGAAATATTTTTCCCCTAGTGAATATTTGCACTAAAATGGAAACATCTTTATTATAACTGAATTTCCCATAAACTCTTAATGACAAATCTGCTTTTCAGAGGAAAACAAAAAAGCATGCAAAATCCTCAACCCACCCTTGTGCTCAGCAAGTTCCCCCAGCTAAGGATCTAGCCAGGCTGCAAAAATTGTGTTGTGTAATGCCATGGAAATGTAAGAAACACAACAAATCACTCTCACTGATCCCTCAGTCAAGCTATCTTCCAACTCTTTACCACCCGATTTAAACAGATATCCGTCCAGTGACAGCAGGGGAACTTCTCGCTGGGGGAGTCCTAGACTGCATGATGGGTCTGGTTGGGTCTGTGTCACCCAAACAGGGGCACTATTTGCACCAGTGCACTTCAGCTCAGTTGCACTCGTTGCTCTTAATTAATCAGGATGCATTGGAGCTGCAGCAAGTTGTAAACCAGCTGATTCAATCCAATATCAAAGCTGAATCATGCCGAACCAGTGTAGATTGATCTAAAATTGCTCAAGAAGCGTGGCTACTTGAAAGGGTGTTAACTTCACCAATTTCAAGGGAGTTACTCTTGTTTTGTGCCACTATAAACAAGAGCAGAGCTAAGCCGTGAGTCATCACCCATCTCTCTTTTGCTGCTTCTATTTTCAGAGCAGATCTGCTGGCTTTGCTGCTGGCTGAGCTTGCAGTGATGCTTTTTGGAGCTTCTTGCTAGTTAAACAGGGGTAGACTTTGTTCTCTGTGGGAGAGCAGAGAGCATCAGCATGGTATGAGCTGGGAAAGGCTGAAACCCAAAGGCTCACACAGTATTTTTAGTAATATTATAAAATACAGGTGCCCCAAAGCCTAGGTTTTGTCTCAGCTGGTAAAAAGCACTTGAGAGCAGTCATTCTGTGGCCGTACTGGATTCCCCAAAAAAGTGCATGTCCTGAGTGATTAAAAAACAGGTTCCAAGGAAAACAGTTTATGGTATTACATGGACCTGGACAAAGATGCCTGAGGTGAATAGTTACTTTGAACCCCTTAAGTATCTTTGCATTGCCATATAATCAGGAGGTATTTTTAATAGAGAGCTATTTTAAAACTCACTCCTCTGACACAGGCGTGCACAGGCAGGATGCATCCATTTTCTAAGACAGGCGATGTAGCAATCCATCAGCTGAGAAACATCTGAAAAAGGGTGGTTTTCCTCAAAAGGAAAATGGCTAAAGAAAGCATGTGGCTTTCAGAGGAGGACTACTGTATTATCGAATCCAGTCCACAAAACATTTTTAGTCTGACATTTAGCATTTGAACTATACCATGTGGTCTAGCATTGTAGCTATTAAAATCACTTGTTTGCACCCACCAGTCAGCAAGTAATTCTGTGGCTAAGGTGCTGTGTTCATAACTTCCTTTTCCACCCAAGTTGCCATTAACTGTCTGGTCTTTGCTTTCAGAAACCACTCGTTGCTTTCACCAGGCCTGACAACAAGATGTGGTAGGAGCCATTACAAATTGACAGGTTCTGTTTGCAGACTTAGGGATGGATACCATACCCACGGGAACTAATGAGAGTTGTGTCTTCCATGCACGCATTGCTTTTGGGTACAGTTTGTCCTGAAGATTGCCATGCTGGCAAAGATCTGCAAACGAATAGGATGAAATTCTCCCCTCTGAAGGCACCCAGCATGGGGTGCGTGATTTACTACAATCTCTTAAGAGCCTTATTTTGACAATGCAGTAACATACAGCCATTCTGTTGGTCTTCTGAAAATGAGTGAATTCCAGTCTTATAAATTAACTGGTGTCACGTTATTATGAATCACCACCAAAATATTTTCAGTGCTCCTTGGAATAAATAGAAAACTCAAGGAAAAGCAGAAGAGCCAAATAGGAATTTAGTACTTACGTTAGGAGCCATAAAATTACTTCAGTTAGAGCCCTGTGAGTCTTCATATAGAACATACTGAATAAAGTTGCCTCTTTGTTTCTTTTAGGCTACCTTTTCTTTAATTTGCAGTCATGCCAGGTTGGGCTGATGTGTGTTTCTGTGTTGCATCCCAGCAATCAGACAAAATACCATACTGTGCTGGCAAAGCTAAAGAGAGCTTGCGGACTGCAAGTTCCACTCTGGTGTGTGCGCGTGCATGTGTAGATATGCCTGGGTCAGAAGAAATCAGAGGAGATCCTCCTACTGCTAGGATGGATTCTGCTGCTATGGTACCCAGGCATTTTCCATCCAACCCTGTTGACCTTGGTGGAGTTACTCCATCTGCATGGCATGGATCCTTAAAACAGAACTTGGACAATTGAAGTCAATGGGAACTTTGCCACGTCCATTGGTTTCATGAGGAGCAGGGATATTGTTGGCTTAAAATTACAATCAGCTTTCAATTATTATTTCTGGCTTGGGAGGGAAAGGCTTAGGAAAATGGATGGAGCGAAACATTGATTGAAGCCAACAGAAGGAGTTTGAGAGCAGCATCATTATACTTTCTCAGAACAACAGGAACACAACACATCTCCAAAAGAATGTAGACTGAAGTCAAATTGCAAGACTTGTATATTTTCCCTTAGGAAAAATGCTGTGGTGAAAAATGTTAATGATTTTTAAATAATGCTCCATTTTACAAGGAACAATTTTCCAAGCAGTCTTTGCCTCTAAAGCAATTGCTGACCATTTAATGACATAGTAAGTATCAAATACTGGCAGAAAGTGTATGTGGTAAGGACCATATAATCACAAAGTAAACTCACCATTATTTTTGTCTTAAAAACCAGCATACGTGTTAAATGATATTTTTGGGTCTGCTGTGTATAATTACCAAACATCATACACTTCAGGAATACATGATTACTATGTATACTCCTTGCACTAGGAGCATACAATTACTCCCTCAGGTCCAAATTCTTCCCTTGGATGCTACAACTGTCCTGTCTGAAGGGCCAAGTGTAAGCCCAAATACAGGATCCTTAGCAACCAGGACTTTGGGGACTTTCACATAAATAGGCAAGTCAACAACTTACCCTGTTCTGGTTTCCTTGAGAAAGCTTGGGGTGAGGCCAAGATCTAAAGCAAATGTTGCAAAGGAACTGCAGGCTGGCTTAGTTGCTTTAGCTTTATCACGAAGACAAAGATGCTTCATCTTTCTGTGTCTTCCTCTTGCCATTGCATTACTGCACTGGGCAGCACTGTGTCACCTCCAAAAGGAGCTAGAAAATTTCAAAATGGGTGCAGGAAAAAGAATGACAATGTAGCTGGAAAACATGCTTGACAGGCAGAGACTTAAGGTGTCAACAGGAAGTTCAAAGGGGTGACTGGAGAAAACACTAGGTACAAAGTCAACTAAAGGCACAACAAAATGGGTGCCTGGAAACTAATGTCAGACAAGATCAACTAAAAAATGAAGGATAGCAGTTTTAATGGTCAAAGTGATTAACCACTGAAGCAAACTGCTCAGGAAACTATGAAGTCTTCACCTCTGAATGTCCCCTAATCAAACTCTGGATGTCTTTCTGGAAGGAAGGCAAACAGAAATTATGGGGCTTGGGTGAGACAGGGCATCAGTCTACGGCCTTCAACATACAGAATGTCACACTGGTGCCAGTGTGAAATGCCTTGAAACCCTGACCTGATGGGATAATTCAGGAATCGGAAAACTCTGAGGTTGAGCACATGTAAGAGACTCAATAACAAACCGCAGTCTGAAGGCTGCCCTGTTTGGAGAGTGATGCCACTGCCATCAATGGTGCTACATGGTGCTAAGTGGGGTGCAGATGGGAGCAGAGCCAAGCACATGACAGCCCTTTGGGCCAGTGTTTTGGAGTGTGCTGGGATGGGTATTGTGCAGGAGCAGCCTCCAAAACTCTGAGGAGCAGAAGAACAGCTCCTGCCTAGGGAGCACAGCATGAAGGATTTAGAAAACGGGCAAGGATAGAGGAGAAAATGAGGAAACTTCCTGGGAAAGGCTGCACACTGAAATATGGTGTGTGTATAATGTGTCACTTCGTGATGGCATTTCTCATGTCACTGCATATTGAGCAGATGAATGTAATGGCATTATCTGCTTGAGCCTTAATTTCCCAAACCCTCCACCTGGGCAAAAGACTCCCCATTCCCTGAAAGGAGAGTGGTAAAACCAGCAGGGTCATTCAGCTGCTGGGCTCCTAGAGGGAAGAGAGAATGGGCTGAATGAATCCCTGCGGGATGCTGTTGGTGCTGTGGATGTGATGGTCAGTGTCAGTGTTTAATACAACACAGGGCAGAGAGAAAACCAGAGCTGTAGCCAGACATGACAACTGTATCACACTGAATTTCCAGAGAATGCATAGAATGGTTAACCGGAATAAAATACTTTGCCAGAAAACTGCCAGTTCTATAAAGTTATTTTCTATTGACTGCAAACCTCTAAAGGCCTGTTAAATCCTTTTGGTGAGGAAGGAGAATTCTTTTAGCTGTGAGAGACAGAATTAGTTAATTTCCATCTGATACCTTTGAGTCCTGGGAGTGTACATTGTGGGCTTTTTTTCAGCCAAGTTCCAGAAGCCTCTTTTCTCAACGGATATGCAGCATGGAGCGAAAATATTCTCTTTTCCTTTCGGGTTCCCGCTTTGACATGTTTTTCTCCCTATGGTCAGTAGCTGGCAAGTGGTCACTTGTTGTGTCTGAAGCAAGGAAGAATATCGCTTGAGCAGATGAGTGTAACCACAGGACTATAAAACCAAGTCACTAACGCTCTGCTATCCCTTCCTGTGACTCAGCGAGGCTGGTATATCTGAGGCACATCCTGGCACCCCCTTTAACATTGTCTCACCAAGTACTTGATGCCTGAGGTTTGGAAACCTTTCTTAGTCAGAGCTGTGGTGTATTGTTTGAGCTAGATAAGGGCTCCGGGTCACTGCAATTCAATGTGTGCCTGCCTTGCTTAATCTGAAGCCCATTATACGAGGGAACAATTATCTTGATTTTCTCTGTCTTCACTTTTGTACCATGCAGTCTAGGGATCTCAAAGCAAATGCTAATTAGTAAAGATCTTAATTTAAATTTAAAACCATACTATAAGATTTTGGGGGAAAGGTTAAATTTTGCTAGTATGCTCTCACCAGTGCTAACCAAATCCTGCCTGTTCATATTTTAAAAGTCTTCCATATAGATACCAAAAACATTAATTATTTTGCCATCAATTGCCAGTGGAAGGCAACTGAGAGCTATTTCAGGGTGAAGCATTTTGCTGTGCATCTAAGTAGGTGATTTAACAAACCTCAGGCTAATGTCAAAGGTCTGGATGGCTCTCACACTTAGAGGCTACTGCACTTTGCACTGCCTGATGTCTGCTGAGCCTCAGCTGCAGAGATTTTGTTCAGGATAATGCTAGCAAATATTTCCTTTGATGTTAGATATCGTCAAGTGAGTAAGTGAAAAAAAAAAAAAAGAAGGAAAAAAAAGCCAGCACTGAACCTAGAATCCAATCTTTCTGAAATATTCAAGGTAATAGATGTTTTGTTTTCATGGTCAGTCTCTGAGCATCTGTTAATATCAGATTAGTTCCTGATGCTGTTTAGTACTTCAGCACCAACATACATTTCATAATAATTGCAAAATGACACAAAACCTAGGATGCAGTTTCCACCCCATGCCGGGGCAGGTCTGGTGTAATTCTGCTTGTCAGAGGCTTGAGTCAAGCCTGATGTAAGCAGGAGTAAACCGAAGTCTACAGTCTTTATTTGTGAAGAAATAAAAATAGTGGTGACACAGGAAATATCTGGAGGCAGTATGACTGAAGGGATTAATAATGGTGACAAATGGCCCTTGTCAATTTACAGCTGCTCACATTTGGTCACATATCACACCCACCACAGGTTTCCTATGCCCAGATGTAAATGACCAAACGAGACACTGGGCACTGGCAAGTTAAGCCCTACACGATTATTTTAGGTCTTGCGGGTAGTGACAGACAGGCTGTGTCGCTTGAGGTGGGTGGTGCAATATCTCTCTGCGCGCCTGGGCACCGAGGCATCAGCAGATAAACGTACAGGGAAAACTGCAGCTGGGAAGGAGAACTGCATGCAACCATGCTGTGCAGAACAGCACACGGGAGTGCCAGTAGTTGGAAGGGAACCAAGGCTCAAGGAGCGTGGAGAGGCAAAGGAGCAGGGTTTAGAAAGACTGTGGGTGTTCAGGAGTGCCTTAGAGATGGACAGGGAGGTTGTTTTGGTGGAGCAGAGGGAGCAGGAGCCCGGACAGCACTGCCAGGTCTGCAGGGCCCAGGGAGCAGAAGGGAGCATCTGTGTGAAGTGCAGCCCTTGCAGCTATTCTTGCCAACTTTTGTTCTTTTTTCTTCCTCTTCTCAAAATAGTTACTTGTTAGAACAAGTTTCTTGCCAGGATGTCGCAACTGAGACGTTTGCTCCAGATCCTGGCTGTGATTCCTGCAGCACAACTATGCTGGCTAAATCAAGCTACCCCCCAACAAGTGGCAGAAAACACAATCCTGGCTGCACTGCAAATAACAAACTTTGACTCACTTCCTCTTCAGAAACTCTTCAGTATGCCCCATTATGCAATTCTCCAGCCTCCTGGTATCAAGAAGGAATTAGTATCCATTTAGTCCCTCAGCAGCGAGTTTCTAGGGGATACTTTTCCCAGCACAACTCCTTCAGTCACGGTCATTTTAAAGTGGTGCATCTATTTCCAGCCTTGTGCTGACCAGGGAATACTCTGCTACTATCACCAACCAGTCTGTGTGTGTCTATGTGCATGTGATACAGATTTCCCCTTGCAAATTGGTTTACAGAAGACATGAGTTGCTTGGCTTTTTAGCTAGAACACCTCAAATCTGTAGCTCAGACTCCAGCAGATCAATCTTTCAGCTTTTCAGGTGTATTGCAGTCTCCAGGAATTATCCCAACTGTCTGTCATCAAACCAGCAGCTGACGTTAAAAAGATGTAGGTTCTACTTCAGTGGATAGTGTACTGCTGGGAGGTATGGGATATGGACAGGTGACTGCTGGGAGGTAAGTGGGGAAAAAGAGATGGACAATTGCTTGGATGTGAAATATGCATGAAGAATACTTCTATTAGCCCAGAACTGAATCAAGATCCCAGGCTGCAGCCTTGCTGGGTTTTACATCTGTCATTAAGCTCTTCAGACTTCTGAGCTGCAGCAATAAATCCTTTTTTCTGCTAATGACATCAAGGCAGCATGGCAACTATTCAGGCAAAACTGTCCTGCACGCACACATACAGACACATGCCCTTTTGGTGACTGCTTGTTGGAAGAAAAATACTCAATAGATCAAGGACAGATGTGCAAAAGTAAAAATATCTTCTTGGTCACTGGTGAGAATGAAGCTTTGCTAAAGAACCGAAAAGGGCAAAAGGAATTTCCATAAATTCAGGTGCTGGCTCAGCAGCTCAGTCTGTAACAGGACCATTCCTCTGCTGAAAACTCAGGCACGTGCATATGAACAGTACTGTGTTGATAGAAAACCAGGGGAGCCACAGCATATTTTTCAGCCAAATCACCCCCATTTTAGCTGCTATTTCCCACTGACTACAGCAACATGGAGGACCTATCCTAAGCATGAGGAGATGCAGCAAGACATCAATAATGTATCATGAAGATGAACACTGAATGTTCACCTCTAAATTCGGTGCATTGTATTGTGACAGTTTCTGGTGATATCTTGGTGGAGTTTTAGCAGAGCAGAAACTCCTTTAATAGGGACAGAGCACAGAGTCCTTTTGAAAAAAACACCTATTTTCATTGCCACCCAGAGAGATGCTGCAGATTCTGCTGCTCATAGGGATCTACTATTAACTCTTAATAAAACACCTAACTGCTTTTGAAAATCTGGGCTTCTGTGTTTTATTAGTGTCTCCATCACAAACCCCTATTGCCCCAGGCCCCATTCACACACCATCTCTAATCCTCCAGGATTCATAATTTAAATAAGCATATTGGAGACCTTAATCTGGATCATCCAAGAGTTTCTTTGGGGTTTTTATTCCAGATTCCAACCGAAGAGATAAAGGGCTGGGATCTGAAGTCTTTTCTTCTGTAGTCAGGTGTTTCTTCTAAAATAAGGACAGGGGTAGGAAGAACACCTCTGGCTGACCCTGGGCATCTTTATCCCCTCTCAGATCACATCAACTCTGCTGCATGACGATGTCTTAGTTGGGGGTCATACATAGTCGGCACCGATGAGGCAGCCAGCAGTGAGGTGGGCAGCCACTCCCTCGTGACTCCTCCAAGGTGCTGGCGGTTTGGATGCAGCCAAACAAGCCGAGTGCCCGCGGGGAGATGTGTACGTGCACGCAGAAAATTAGCAAAACACCTGCCTTGCCAAAGGGGCTGGGTTGCTGGGGGCGCGTGCTTGGCGGGGAGCAGCCTGCGCCTCCTGAATTTGGAGGCAGTGGTGGCCCAGCTGATGCTGTGACAGGCGCTCGTGTGTGTGCGCTCGGCCTCCATGGAAGGGCCAAAAAGGCAGGTGAACGTGCAACACGGCTCGCTTGCCTGAGCCTGCCTGGCATTACGCACCCAACTCATGTACAAAAACACTGCCTTCATTCTTCTGGAAAGGTAGAACAACCGCAGCTGGTTGCTGTCTTTGGAGAAGCTGTTTACTGTGCCTGTTCCCATGGGGAGAAAAGCGGGTCTCTTTAACCTTTTTGGGGCTTCCCAGAGAACAGAGATGGGCCAGACACAAGGTAGAGTTGCTGTCTGAGGTACAGTGCTGGCCACCCTTCTGCCCCATGCTGTTTTGCAGACCCAAATGAGCCCAGCAGGTGCCCACTGAGACACTCTCCAAGGTCCAGCCAACACCCATTGCTGGGACCCTCCTTCAGGGCTACTGAAGGTCTGCACCATTTCTGGTGCCACCTCACACCACCTAGGGAAATGTGGCTTTGAAGGGGCAGTTTGATGGCACAGTCATCTGCAGCTCATAGCCCAGCTGGAGAGATGTCCTGAAGGGGCGACAGCTGAGGCTTCGACACAGCTCAGTGTCTTCACTTGTGATGTTGAGGGTGGGTAGACATGGTGTTTGGTTGAAGACACAAAGCTAGGAGACCTGCAGTACATCAGGGTGGAATTTAAAATTATCTCATCAGCTTAGAAAAACAGACTGGAGAAAGTAGGATGAAATTCAGCAGAAACAAGCGCAGGATGCTATACTTAGGCTTGAACAAACAGCTCCTTAAATCTTTCAGCTTGAAGGTGTGAGGAGTCCTGCTCTGCTAAGCCCTGGAAAAACCTCAGCTGGATTTTCATGCTCAGTTTCATGATCAGCTAGAAGACTAAATCTCTACACAGTTTCTTTATGACTCAGTGTAAACAGAGGCTTTGTAAAACACCAGACAGTGGCTGTTTAAAGATCTGTCATCATTCCCCTCTGGCACAAATACTTCTGTTGGTTTGGTTGACAGCATAAGCTTCTGGGGTTGCAGTCTGAGAGCACCAGAATTAAACTTTGAATTTCTCCTGGAAAGTGGTGGCCAGAAAGTGTATTGGAGACACCTTTTGAGTGGGAGAAACCATGGTGATGTGGTTGTGCTAGGGAATATGCCTTGCTTCTGTCCTGTGTTGCTCCAAGTCAATAGTGGTATTACTCCAGTAACATCAAGAGAGTTAGGATGGTATGAAACTGGAAATAATGCAGTGTTTAATTAGATGATTTTGATAAGAAGAACCTGGGGTAACATGTGTAGCTAGAAAAGATTAATTGCAGCTTCATTTCCCAAGGTAATTCCATGTAGGATTGCCTCTGGTCAGAGCAGTTTCACTGTAATGGTGCTGCGCATTGTTAAAATTCAGTAGTCATTTATTTTGTGCTGAACAGACTACATTATGAAGGAGATAATCCAGTTTGCTGTCGTTTTGGCAGCTTGTTAATGACACAGGGCAGCATAATATTGCATGAGTTCAGAATTTAGCTGCTAAGCTTCAAGCTTTATGCTTTGCACATACTGTCATTCTTCAGAAATAGTTTTTGCTTTATCCCAAAACTCTGCATTAAATTTATTGTCACTTCTGGCTAATGTCTAAAGGGCAACCAAATGACATTTTTCTTCATGCCTGTTAAATGATGTAGTAACCGGGGGGGGGGGGGGGGGGGGGGGGGGGGGAAGCACTGGCAATTAACATGACCAGGGCCTTTGTAAGAAGCAGACAGAATAGAAAACAGAACAGATCTGATCTGACTCATTCAGAAGAGCTTTTAACAAATCCTCCATTGCTTTAGATCTATGTATGTCCTTTGTCTAGAAGGAAAGAAAGTCCAGTGGTGTGGATATTAGCCTAAGACCCATGTCAGGCTAAGAGCTGGCCTAGACCAGGTTCCTCCCTCCCTCCCTCCCTCCCTCCCTCCCTCGCTCCTATACTCCATCCCTATCTCCTAATTTCCAGGTAAAGAACAGTCAGGCCAGTGGCCTGGCCAGGAGCCATGGCACATACAGCTGGCAGCACCAGGGCCTCGGGTTTAAGCCCAGAGAGCAGGGGCAGATGAAGCTTTACGAAGGTGACATTCCATGGCATCCTATGGGTATCCTGGCCCTCTGCTCTCCAGTGCTCCAGGGCAATTGCCCATCTCTGTCCTCTGATCACAGCCCGGTGTCCCTCCTGGGGTAGAGAGAAGCACAGGGAGTTTGTGCTGGGGGATCTGTAGCTCTTTCTGTTGTGGTTTCTGCGGCCACAATAAAGCTTGTCTCCTGGTTTTGGTTTGCATGAGCTCATATCTTCTGAGTTTTACTTTGACTTTCAGGTAGAAAAAGGGAAAATCTGCTAAAAATGGATAGCTCACTTCCATTTCCACCACACGTTATCAAGATTGTGCTTCACTGCATCAAACTATCCTCGGCCAATTTTGCCACAGGTTTGTTTTTTGAGGGTATTTCATGCTAGGAATTATTTCAGATTCACGGATGATAACAAACCCTTCTGGAAACCATGCAGAGTTTGTGTGGTGATCTGTTAGGTTTGCAATTTGGTTTGGTTGGTTAGTTTGACGTGGTTCATTGTTCATTTGGAGGTTCCCAATGAGTAGAGGGCAATCAGCTCTCCTGCTTGCTCGTATTCATAAAGGGTGGGAACTCAGGCACCCTCTGACAGTGCAGGCTTTATAAAGGCAGGTAGGCAGAAGGATCAGGCTGTGGAGGGCATTCAAAGTGGATACAAAAAGCCTGACCTTCATGTCCTGAAGCCGAGGGAGTCTGAAGAGTGATTCAAAGAAGGTAGGAGGAGCTGACAGTGGGCAATTGATGGGCAAAGAATATGGTCTTAGCAAATGCATTTTGAACGATGGCCTCTGGGAGAAAAAAAAAGCAGGGTAAAAAAAAAGAAAATGAGAGTAAGCATTAAAGTTTTAGGAAAAAAGGTTGACCTTTATTGATGTTAACTGCTGTGAATTGTATCAGTTTATACCAGCAGAGGAATTGAGCCTGAATTTATTTTTCTTACAGACTTCCCTACTAGATGAATTCACTGGTGAGTGAGATAAAAGTCGGAGGAAGCTGAGTGCTGATATTACTAACAGCAAAGTCCACCTCTCAGGCCAGGCTTTCATACAAAATAGCTATGATCTCATACTTTTGTGCCTTATGAAAAAGACTGAAATAAATTAAAAACTGTATTCAGCTGCACTGAGTGGTATTTATGGTGGTGGAAGGCATCCCAGCACCCTCATCCTCTCACCCTTCTCCCCTCTCCCCACCCAGTAAAATATGACCAATTGAAAACAATTGAAAAGGGTTAATATTTGCCAAGATCTGGGCTTGGTCGTCTCCGACAAGAGTGGGTTGCCATGCTGACTGCGTTGGGGTTTAACTGGCTGGAGAGAAGCAGAGGCTGGAGACAATTGGGTGGGAGTCGGGCTAGCTTCTGGGTGTGTGGGTATCCTGGTCCCAGCAGCAACAGATCCATGTTTTAGCAGAGCAGCAATGCCAGACTGACATTTCTTATTGTCAGGCTTTCTGTTAGCACCATTGCTTCTGGTGCATTTGGCCATAACTACATCCCACCACCACTGCTACCTCCGCCAAGATGTCCCAACCTTGCATGATGAAAGCCCACTCAATCAAGGGACAAAGACTGGAGATGTAACACTCTTTCTGGAAGCAAAAGAGGAATGATGCACCTATTACTGGGATAAAACTTGAATGGCAGCATAAAGTGGAGCTCTGTAGAGCCGAGCTCTCAGCTCAGCAGTCTGGTGAAGTTCCCGCTGACTTAAAAAGGGGGAACATAACCCCCATTTTCAAAAAGGGTAAAAAAGATGACCTGGGGAACTACAGGCTGGTCAGTCTCACTTCTGTGCCCGGCAAGATCATGGAGGAGATCCTCCTGGAAACCTTGCTAAGGCACATGTAAAATAAGGAAGTGACTGGTGGCAGCCAACATGGCTTCACTAAGGGTGGATCGTGCCTGACAAACTTGGTGGCCTTCTACAATGAGATTACAGCCTTGGTGGATAAGAGGAGAGCGACAGATGTCATCTACCTGGACTTGTGCAAGGCATTTGACACTGCCCCACATGATATCCTGGTCTCTAAATTGGAGAGACATGGATTTGATGGACGGACCGCTTGGTGGATAAGGAATTGGCTGGATGGCCACACTCAAAGAATTGCAGTCAATGGGTCAATGTCCAAGTAGCATGCAGTGAAAAGTGGTGTTCCTCAGGGGTTGGTACTGGAACCAGTACTATTTAACATCTTTGTTGGTAACATAGATGTAGGGACTGAGTGCACCTTCAGCAAGTTTGCCGATGACACCAAGCTGTGTGGAGCGGTTGCATGCTGGAGGGAAGGGATGCTATCCAGAGGAACCTGGACAGGCTGAGAGGTGGGCCCATGCCAGCCTCATGAAATTCAACAAGGCCAAGTGCAAGGTCCTGCATGTGGGTCAGGGCAATCCCATGCACAAATACAGGCTGGGCAGAGAATGGATCAAGAGCAGCCCTGAGGAGAGGGACTTGGGGGTGTTGGTAGATGAGAAGCTCAACATGAGCTGGCAACGTGTGCTCACAGCACAAAAGGCCAACTACATGCTGGGCTGCATCAAAAGAAGTGTTGCCAGCAGGTCTAGCGAAGTGATTCTGCCCCTCTTCTCTGCTCTGGTGAGACCCCACCTGGAGTACTGTGTTCAACTCTGGAGCCCCCAGCATAAGAAGGACATGGACCTGTTGGAGCAGGTCCGGAGGAGGGCCACAAAAATGATCAGAGGGTTAGAGCACCTCTGCTATGAGGACAGGCTGAGAGAGTTGGGGTTGTTCAACCTGCAGAAGAGAAGGCTCGGGGGAGACCTTATAGCAGCTTTCCAGTATCTGAAAAGGGCCTACAAGAAAGCTGGAGAGGGACTCTGTACAAGGACATGTAGTGATAGGACGATGACTTCAAGCTGGAAGAGGGCAGATTTAGATTAGATCTCAGGAAGAAATTTTTCACTATGAGAGTAGTGAGGCACTGGAGCAGGTTGCCCAGGGAAGTTGTGGAGGCCCCATCCCTGGAAGTGTTCAAGGCCAGGCTGGATGAGGCTTTGAGCAACCAGGTCTAGTAGGAGGTGTCCCTGCCCATGGCAAGGGGGTTGGAACTAGATGATCTTTAAGGTCCAACCTAAACCATTCTATGATTCTATGATTCAGCCCAGGATGTCCCCAAGTTAAATCCTATCCTTTCAAATGTTGGAGCCAAAATGAAGAAAGGTGCAAACTGGTGGTTTTAGAATGAAGATAGGGAGGAAGAGAGGAAAAAGGAAGTTTATTTTTAATAGTTGGAAAGCTCTTAGGTACAAAGGGTCATCCTGGATAAGACAATACAGAGTAGGCAGAAACAGCAGCATTTCTGAATGGCTCAGGAACAAGGAAGGAAGGAAAGCTAAGAGCTGAAACTGACTCATTTTAAGGACCTGAAGGAAGGAGGATGGGGCATTCAGTGTTTCCCATGAAGAAGTACCTTTAAAAACAAACCCCACCTTTCAAAGAAAAAATGTAAGACAAACAAAACCCAGAAGCTTTTCATGAGATTTTGAATAATTTATAAATGTCTTTTGCCTTTTTCTCATCCTTAGAAAGTTCCTTAAGAAATCAGTGGATCGCTAATGTAGGCGAGCACTTTCATCACCATATTGAGTGAGCAACAATGTTCATGTCAATCTCCTGCCTTTGGATCACGTTAAGGACTCTGTGTGTCATCACAATGGCTGCGTTTGCACAATGCCTTAAGACACTGTTGCTGATGCTTGTGGAAAGTACAAAGCAGTCCCCGGAAGGCACTGCGCCCCATTGTCCCGTACTTCTTGTTTCCACTCCTTATCAGCTGGTGATAAGAAGAAATATTTGTTTTTCTGCTAACATTTTTGGTTCTAGTTCTCCTATGATTTATATAGGGTGTGAGTGAGAAGTATCTCCATCAACACCCATAGATTTACAAGGGGTTTGAATTAATAGGCTGAGAGAGTGAAAAACTTCTGGATTTAATTTGTATAATCCCTATTTTGCAGAACTGATTTTTTAAAATTATTCTCTCTGGAGTGAGAAGATTAACAGTATGACACCACAGTTTGACATGCTTATATCTTCTTGGGAAGATATATGCATAGTAATGGAAGATCATATTAATCCTTCACCCATTAAGACAACTCCTCCCCTGCCTTGTCATTTCATGCAATTTGGGATGTATGGGCATCTTTCCTTTGCTCCTGCTATCTTCCCAGTCTCCTCTGCCATGGCCAGCTGGAAAGACCTTAAAACCCTACATGCTCTGTAGGAAATAAGACTCAAAGTCATTTCCTATGCTCCTTCGCATTACCCTTTCCCCTGCCCCTGAACACCGGCATGTGTTTAGTTCTCTACTACTGGGCTACTGCAATTCAACTCAGAGATGAGTGCATTTAAGGTCAATATCTGTGTACAGGACAAGATCCGCCACTTTATGTGGGAAAAACACCGGAAGAGAGAATGAAGAGGGTCTCTGAGGTTTCCTGTGCAGTGGTTTTCCCGGGTGGTCTTTCTGATGAGAGGTGATAGGTAGATTGGGGAACTTGGAAGCTGCAGCCATCACCCTATTCCTCACTAGGGTGTGGAAAAATTCTTCCTAATTGAGCCAAGCACCACCTTCCAGGGATAGCTCTTGTTTCTGGTGACTGTTTTTGCTGAACAACATAGTTGTATATACCACCTTGCAGCACTGCTCTGTATCACATTTACAGGGCTACTTTATCATGCTCATCCCGTTGTTCCTAGATAAGTAATTCCACTCTCCACTGCATGTTAATCTCTTGCAAATATTTATGTACACCTCTCTTCATGCTATCAACTCAGCCAATGCCTTTAAACTTTCCTCTGAAACCCCTCACAGCTTTGGTAACTCTTTTCCTCCACGGTCACTCAATACTCTTCTGATAACGGCCTGACCACTATACACATTTCTCTTTAAACTACAGAGTCCTCCTTATAGACCTACCCCATCTCTGTCCTTTTTCCATAGGCAACAGCTGTTGTGACAGTGACGGTGACATCCCTCTTCTGTGACCCGAACCCTTTGGTGCAGGTATTCCCAAACCGCACAGCGGGTGGTTTCAAGTCCTGTGGTACCCAACTGCTATCTGTAAGCCCACAGTCTCCCCCAGTGCTCCTGTGTGCGAAGTTATTTGCTCCCTGCCCCTCCACTGTGCATTAATTTGTAATGAGGGAAAGTAAGTTGCTCACTGTTCTGTTTTATATAATTATGTATTTGGAGCTTTAATTAGAAAGCCACTAAAATCAGAGAAGACAAATGAATCCAGCTCTAAGACATTATTTAATCACCTAAATGCATTTTCAAATTAAGACAGAGCTCTTTGGCAGCAGAGCCACTTAAAGCAATACACATTGGTAACATTATTTACTAAGGAACCATGCATACGCCGCCACCTGCATCCATCAAAACTAAGGGTGCTCTAAATCATCCAGTGCCAAAATTAATGCAAACAACCAGCAAAAGGATAAAGAACAAAGAAAATAACATACCAACCCTGGGGCCTCTTTCTCTAATCTTTGGAAGAGCCTTAGGGTAGACACGTCAATTATTTTCTTTGTTCCTCCTTCTGTACACTGTTTGCATTACAATTTGGCATAATGATTTAAGAAGCCCTGAGTTGTGTTGGATGTGGGTGGTGGATTCATGGCTTGGAGATTGTGTTGTTGTTGTTGTATATTACTGTCTAACTCTCAGGAGACTGAGCTTACTGTACTCCATCTGCAATTAATTTATCACTTTGCATGTGTGTGTTTATATAGTGTACATATTATGTATAATGTATCCATACATACCCCTGTAGCTATTAAGCAATATAATTTTATTTTTTCCTCTTTCTGCTGTAGATAGTAAATGTCTGCCTATAGTTCTTCATTTTTGATCACCTAACACATGATAGAATGAGTTTTGTGGCATGTGGTTGAACAAACAGCAATGTCAATTTTCTTCTCATGTTGACTGTTCTCAAGCTATAGTGATGTAACTCCAAACAGATCGCAAGACATTGTAAGTACACAGCAAGATCTGCAGCTCATAGATAGAGCTTGGATATTCAGGCAGTTCATCCCAGTTTTCCTCTGCTAAGGACTTGGTTCAGAAAACTGTCTTCTAGAATCTGTGATATTTCTTCTTAACGAGGGTGATAGGAGAGACATCGAACACATTGAGTCAATAAAATTGTGCTGGGATAACTAAAAGAAGGATATGATCCATATTAGCCTCAGGCTGTACAATTGGCACATCATCCAAGAGAGCTGAAATAGTTGCATTCTTCTAAGATTCAAGTATGCTTTGAGGTGAAAATACCATTTAGCAAGCACATATATCAACAATTCATCTTGTGGCCTTTTTCCTTAATACCACAGACTGTAGGCCAAATTCAAGACTGATGTCTGCTCCCTGGCTTCAATGGGCTTTCATCCGAGTTAATATTTGGTGTCTTCCACTTAAACCAGAACCAAACTCCTGCAGTGAAATAAGTACATACATGTCAATTAAGTAGTAAGGGCAGTATTTGAATATATGCAGGTAGTGGAATTGCTGCTGAGGAAACTTTATGCTCTAAGTGTAACTGGACACTAATCAGGAAGAGAAACTAATCATTAAAGGCATTAGTAATTCTCTCCCAAACTGACATGACAATCGATTTGGTAAACTGATCCTTTGACAGCACAGCACACAAGCCCTGTCACTTTACAGG
The DNA here is from genome assembly GCA_008921705.1 of Burhinus oedicnemus. NCBI lineage: Eukaryota > Metazoa > Chordata > Aves > Charadriiformes > Burhinidae > Burhinus > Burhinus oedicnemus. The sequence goes on from VFFE01008996.1 coordinate 797,451, forward strand.
TTAGGTATTAACTGGATTTCGTCACACCTGCTAGGAAATACTCAGAGCTGCAGCAAATAGAGCAAATGGTAGTTTTTCAGTATTGTCTAGTTAATAAGGAAACATTGGGAAGAACAACTTGCCTGTCCTTCCTAAGCTCTTGCACTGCGATGTCTAGCTCACCATCATACTCTACTGAGTAGGTGGGTGGAGGCTTACTGAGAGCAGAGCTGATCCCCTCCACTAAACACCTCAGAACCACAAAACCTGGGATATATAGAAGCTGGGAGTCAAGCCCTGCCACTCTCTTGGGACTGCCTTCTTCCTTGCAGACACAGGGACTGATAACCTTGGCTGGGCTGAAGTGATGGCTGCAGAAATGGAGCAGGCTCTGTGGAACGAAGGATCATATATTGGTTAACTGCGGGGAAACCTGCAGATCGTTTCCGCTATGCTGGGGCAGGTAGGAAATTAATAGACAGCAGATGCCTGGCAAGTTGTGTCATGGCACTAAAGAAAAGTGAGAGAAAGCTCTACTGCTTTAGCTTTATCTTCATCCTCATTGCAAAGCAGATCGTTCTGAATCATACTTACTCCAACGCTACTTATTCCTTGGACAATGTAACAGGCCCTTGTAAAGCGTATGAGTTAATTTATGCACATGTAGGGTTTCAGAGATGTATTTGCAAGCCAGCCTTGCAAGGTGTTTATTATCTAATCAGAGCACCATTTTACAGTTAATCTCTTCTCCCCATACATAAGTTGGAGATGAAAATGTACTGCCATGTAAAAGCCCTTCAAGAACTGGGGAATGCCAAGTTGTGCTCTGTGGTTACACAAACTAGCCCCCACGTGGCCTTCACATCAGGTGTTTGGGGTGGGCACAAACCTAAAATTTTAATCGAAATTCTGCCTACCATAAGCCCAGCTTGCTGTAATGTAGAAGCGACAAGTGGGTTCCTCTTTCCACACAAAGAAATCTCCTGTTAATTTAAAATCTGGTTAGGTTGGCCAAACCTTGTTTTTGGAAAGCCTTAGCTACATCTTTTGCTTAGAACCTGAGTTAAAGCCAGGTGGGTTTTGTGCGTCATTACCAAATTTGGCAGTGCTCTGAGGTAGATGCCATGCTGCAGAGCAAGCAGGGTAAGGCGCCTGTTGGGCATGACGCCACACCCGGTGGAGGCAGGACCTGGCAGGGCTGAGGAGCTCCCACAGCTTTCTGCTCACTTCTCCAGGGGGGCTAAACTAGGGTCAGCAGAAATTACGGAGCATTTCCCCAATGCTAGGAAAATCCCCATGAGTGCAGGCCCACTGCAGTGTACATTTATTAGACAAACAACCTCATGCATATGTATTAATGGGCCTTGTCAGGGAGGCAAAATTTAAATGGTCTAGTCCTCAAATCCATGCTCCTCACACTACTTTGGCATTTGAGCTGGAACTTCTTCACTGCTTTAACCAGGTAGGCAGTCTCCTATGCTTAGTTAACTTGTTCCTGTTCCATAGACAGACAATGTGCTTTTGTCACCATCTTTCGTGACTAAGACATCTGAGGATGCACTAGCAACTTTGAGGAAACACAGAAACAAGAAAGAAGACCTGTTGCTACAGAATCATGTGCTTTATATCTGTTCTTTGATGTAGGAAAGCAAGAAGCCTCCAACACATGAGCTGTGAACATTTTCTGAAATAGTACTATGGTAATTACAAGTTTTTGAACTTCACGTTTAAGAAGGTGTGGGATCAAGCCCTCAGTGATGGGATAAAACAGTCACGTGGCATCACAGTACTCCTAAGGGAAATTGTTTGGCCATTTCTGCTGTGTTAGCAGAGTATTCAATTCAGACATGAATAAAATTGTACCAAAGTGTGAAAAGCAAATCCTCTTATTTATGAATAACTGGATAAACCAAGGCCTCACTGAAAATTTCTGTGTAATTTGATCATTATGTCCATGACTATAATTGAAAGGCACAAAAGGATACCACAGAGGATAAATAGAGTTGTTACATGGCAAGGGTCTGATTTTGATCACATTTGTAAGGCATAGTTGGGTAAGTTTCTGCTTACATTCTAATTTATGAGGATGTGGGTCAAAGCCATTTGCTACAGCTCAGAGTAAAGCCAAGAGATACATTCCTTACCTATTATGACTAATATGACATCTGTAGGGAGTTAAATAAAGAGTATCTCTGCTCCATGGGTTTTTTAAGCATCCTTCTACTACTGCAATGGGAAATAAATTCCAGGTTAAAGCGTCATTATAACAGCAAAACCAACAAAGCGAGGACAACCAAAGACATGTGCCTGAAACCTGGTGAGCTTCCAGAGGAGCTCTATGTTGAAGGCAGAGTAAGTTGAAGAAGTCAAGGAGAAGTGGAAATTGTGTACCTGATTCTTTACTTGATTACACTAGTTGGGAGGGGGAAGATGAAGTTTCATCTATAGGACTCACTGATTAAAGAGTGGACAATGACAGCATGTGCATTTAAATAAAAGTGCTGCTGCCCAATTGGTCAGCAAGGCTACGATACAACCCTAAGACCTCAATAAGAAATAAGATGCACCAGGTCAGAGAGGTACTGTACCTTAAGGTGACACATAGACTAAGAAATCTGCTCACCTGGGTTCAGCTTCAGTTTTGCTGCTGACCTCTCCTGTCATCTCAAGTCATTTAAGTATACCAGGGTTTGAATATCTCATTATTATTTTGTATCTGACTGAAAACCCTAAGCCTGATTTTTTTCAAGCCCCTGAAACTCCAGCTGAAAAAGGATTTTTCAGCTGGGCAGAACCTTTGAAAATCAGGACCAAAGTATCTTGATCTGTCAAAATTAGAAGGCGCTTATTACTCATGCAAATCACAGACCTACTGCAAAGCTTAAGCAGTGACATGCTTTAAACCTTGGGATGGAAAATAATTTACACAATGAATGGCAGGTTTGTTCTTCTGCTGGTGCCCATTCTTTTTTCTCACACATAAAGAAATCTAGTTTTAAACTGTGGAGTATTAACCATTTTGATGTTTTAAGGAATAGTCCAAACAATTATGGGATTATATCAACACATGATGTCCTAGGAACGTTTTAAGAAGTGCAATGAGATTTGAAACAGAACTTGGCCCTGATGCAAAACAAATACCAAGATAAAACATACCTCAAAACTTGCGACACTGACTGTGACTTTCGTTAACTAGTATAAACCTGGGTAAACTTATGGTATTTACTGTCTTGTGCTTCAGATGAAATGTAATCACCTGGTGCATATGTCCTAAAAAGAAGAGTTTTACAAAGGGTCTGCTTCTAGCATTTGTTTAAAGTAGGTTCTCACCCACTGCTCATGAAGTTTTAAGGAGCATAATTTTCCTGTGCAGCTTGTTCACAGGATCACTGGCACATTGGTGTTTAGGAGCCTCGCTACAGTAGGACGTTCACGTTAATTAGGAGGAAAGGGTTATTCACAAAGTTAAACATCAGGCACAGGAGCAACCAAATGGAGAAAGAGGACTCACTGTGGATATAGCCCCTTGTCCTCTGAGGTACAGAAGTATTTCCCAGCAGCATGTACGCAGAGGGAGGCTAGTCTCCTAGAAGAAAATCTGTATATAAATGGGTGGTCTCTGCAAGTAGCTGATAAAGGTGACCGGGGTGAGCACTGAACATGGTCCCTGGGTCATGCAGGACCAAACTCCATGCTGCTGTGCAAGTAACCCTGCAGTCAAAGTCTGCAATGTTTAAATTTTCCATTACAGGTAAAAGATGCAGCTGATCTCTTTGACAACAGCTGTGAGCCTTCAGCCCAGGGTACCTCTTTCAGGAGTAAGGTGGGTGCTTCTGAGAGCTACCCAAAGAGCTTATCATCTGAATGGGCCTTTGCTTCCTAGTTTGTAGCATTTGCTCTCATAGGTTAACACTGTTCTTCTCACCCTAGGGACTCCCGTTTTGCTTACCCCTGACTGCTCAGATGAGACCCTGAGCAAGGCGGGTTGCTGTTGGGGAGGAACTGTGGGTGCCCTGTTCTCAAGCATCTCTCCCACTGCTGCAGCCACAGATGTGCTTCCCTTTTGGATCAGACCCTCCACTCTTGCTTATTTTACCTTTTCCTTTCTGACACAAATTAGCTGGCAAAAATATCTAGTCTGTGGATTATAACAGAAGTTTCTCTTGTGTTCTCCAGGGTACTGCAAACAAAGATTTGTATCCATGCAATTTCTCTCCGGTGATGGATTTCTTTTCTAAGAAACATTACTTTCAATTCTGTGCTGCCAAACATGCTCAGCACCTTTGTCATTCATAGCAGCACTGATGCTCATGGCATGTGTAGTAGTATTTGAGAAATCTGATGTCAAGTTCTAAAGGATTTTTGCCTTTGTTCCTTCTCCAGATTTTCTTCTGGTATTACCAGCTTTCTTCTCTTCCCTATTCCTCTGAGATTTCTCCTCAGGGGACAGTGTCTCTGTGTGATTTTGTTAGCTAGGATGTTGTTAGCTCTGCTTGTGATTCTTTATTTGCACAGAGGTGTCTCTGATTTTAAAGGTTTTTAAAATTTTCCTTGTGGCTCACAACATCCACTACATGATATTGCAGGAATTAAGGAATAAACCTCTTAATGGGAGACATGGGAAGCACAGACCTCTTCTGCTCCATCTCCAGTAGTTACTGCATCAGTCACAGATGGACACAGGCTCATATCTTTGCTACAGTACAGCTCCTGGGAGAATGTCAGGACACATGTAGTCAATATGTCTCATTTTTGTAGATGGGCCGTGAAAACTTTGGTATCCCCAGACTCGGTAAAAATGCAGAGCTAGCCATGACTCTTGCAATCAGGTGAGGTTTATTATTTAAAAGTCCTTATTAGGAACATTTATGATTTTATGACTGCAACCTGGAAGCCCACAGAAAAATATTCCATTCTGCAGAGGATCCGAAATCTCTTCATGCTGACAGTGACAAATATGTACAGATTATCCAGAGCTGGAACGCTGAGTGATTTCACCAATCCAGTGGGAAAGATTCTTCTCTTAATTACACAGGAACAAGTAGGGAATTGCTCTAGTGACGTGAATGGAGCTATTTTGGATAGACACCAATACAGGAGAGAACACAATCTGGCGCCTTGAATGCTGCTAACAAAAGCCTGGTTGTATTATCCCATGATTTGACTGTGGCAGCCAGTCTCATTGAAATGATGTCTGACCCAGCTCCCACGGAAGTCAACGTGAGGCTTTGCACTGATTAAAATGTTTTTCAGTAGACCCTCTTGGCAGCCAGATCGGATTTCGGATCAAGGCCTCCCTTACCTACTTTGATTGAAATTCACGTCCTCGATGGTGCTGAACTAACTGCCATCTTATCTCAAGACTGGCCCCACTTTGACTGGGGGTCGGATCAGGCGACCTTCTGAAGGCTGCTCAGACCTGAAATATTCTCTGTTTCTCTATGAGTTGGTAACAAATAGGGCTGTGGGAGACACAGCAACACTTTCATCCACCAGCCCAAACTGTACTTTCAATGGAAGAAAGACTCCTGAGCAAGTGTTCATGGGAATTTTAGGCATTATTTAACTACTGTATTAGCATATCTGTTCTTATTACCTTATGATGCTCTCATCATGTTACAACATAGATCAGGACAAACCCCAAACCCCAGGTATTTATCTTCTCTAAAGGAATGTTTCCAAGCCTTTAGCCCAGTAAACACTGGCGCTTAGCTGGGATTTAGGAGGAATGACTTTTCCTGTTTGATTTGCAAGATCTGTGTTGCCCTGCCTCACTACAAATTTCCAGAATTTGGGGTGATAGGGTTTCATTTAAATAGTTTAAACTCCATAGAAAAAAATCAAACACATTTAATTTTTCATCTAGAAAATATCTCACATGACACAATTTTGGAGCTATATGCCAGTGAGACCAGACTTGAAAAATACAGTTTCTGCAGCATCCGCCCAATTACCGAGGTTTGTGCCCAGCAAAGTTTGCTTTAAATATTCAGTTTTAGGGCTTCTGAGCTTTGCAGTTTGTTTTCCTCTTCCATCTTAATCTGAGTTTTCGCACATTGAAAAAAGGTACATTTTTTCCCCCATGGAACTTTGGAACAACGGTGGGGATGTGGTAGCAAGATTAAATAAGTGTCTGCAAATTAATATCTATTAAAAATCAGAGTGGAGACAAAACCAGAGACTTGCTAAATCTGGCCTTTCTGCCAGATTCCTCTGTACAGCTTGGATTATGGAAAGACTGATGATCTGCCTGACTGACCACTGAACCATATTGTTCTTCTTCCTTATTCCTTTTGACCTGATGAATAGCTTATGAATTGCTGACGATGTTCCCTCCACAAGGCAGATTGTACACTTACAAAAGGCAGGCTCGTCTCTACCCGGTCCCTCTCCCTCCTCCTGGGATTCAATGTCCCTGTCCTGGTTTGGATAGGCTTTCTGTAAAATCTTATTGCAGTTTGGAGAACGCAGTTCTCTGATATCAAAGAGGGCACATTAGGGTAATTTATCTAGTCCTTTTCCTCTTGAAAATCCATGCCCATGAGTTGTACATTTAGGAAGAAAAAAAATTAGTCCAAATCGCTCCAGATTCCCTATAGAGTTGAGAAATTACTAAGTTAGAAAAATATTGTTGTTGTTATATAGGTGGACTATGAATGATCCATAATTAATGGAGAACTAGTCCAAATCTTGCCACAATTGCCATATTCTTACTAAAGATGACATGTGGTCAAAAGCACAATGCCAAGAATTTTGGCAACCAGTTTGGTACCACAATAAGACAAGCACATATCATGCAGGTCCGATGATATTTGGTATCATTATGCTGTTAAACTGGTGGTATTCTTCACCCTAGTTGTAATCAAAAGATCCAGGAGCTGAGATTACTATAATTTTGTGGAGTAAAATCTTAGACAAAGTTGTATTTAATCCAATAGAGCCCACTACTGCAATCCTTACATGGTGAAATGACTCATTGACGTCACTGGAGTTTTGCCTGAATAAGAACTTCAGAATAAGGCCCTGAGGGATTAGCTGTGCTCTTCCCTACATACTCGTTAAGTAAATCCTATGCAGTTTCTAATTAATGTAAAATGGCGTAAATGGAAAGATGGGTCTTATATAAGTGAAAAAGGATTTACAGGATTTATTGCAGACACCTTCATTTAGGCCACTTTTTACATGTTTGGTTTTTTTCTTCAGAAGTGTGCTTTTTATAGAAGAACAGGAACAAAAGCATCTGTAATCTGGATGTGATAACCAATATGACACAAAAATCTCTCAAGGACTGTGATTTTCACCCTTTTTTGATGTGGAAATCCCTAGAAAACTTCCAAGGGAAGTGCAAACCTCCTTCTAAGGAATTTAAGCAGCCTGCCAGTACAAAGAGTTTTTCATGCAGCTCTTGAAAGTAGCCCACCCATGGACTCTTGATTTAAAATCAGTGTTCTAAGACGTTGGCTTTTGCCAACGAGGCAACCACTGCTGCTACTTGGGTTGGTCCCCATAAGCATAGACATAAACATTTGAAGGGGGAACATTTGGATCCAGTGCAATCACCGGCCAACTCTGGGAACTTCAGCACCTGCTGTGCATCCTTCTTACTCCATAATGATGCAAGAGTTGTCCTGCTGGATAAGAACCAGGATCCAGCCCTGACATCTGTCCTTCCTGCTCAATTGCTCTCAAACTGAACAACATGGGCAACAGGAAGAGAATGACGTGCTGCTGGGAAAGCAGTCTGTCCTGCTTTCCCCCACAGTGCTGTGAATGATCCTGCAATTTGCTAGCAGCCAGAGTAGGCTAAGATTTCTAATTACCCCACGCATGATGGCTTTTTTCCAGAGACAGTTTCCAGCCATCCTGAAGGAGGCAGTAAAAGCATAAAGCCAAAAGAGTACTTTTTACTCTGGACCATGATATGTGCCCACACTAGATCATGTCTAGAGGGCTTGACTTCATGAGGGACTATGGCCCTGCTGATGCTGGAAAATGGTCTTTTAGTTTCCTAGGTCAGATTCCTAAAATTCCTCTGGGCTGGTAGATGCTTTAGTGTTCATCCTAGCAGGTACCAGCACCACTGACCCCTACCTGTCCCCTGACAGCAGTATGTCATTCTACCTTGACATGACTTTTCTTTCCCTTATGGAAAACACCAAAAAGCCATTGATATACCAGAGGCACTCAGTGGCAACTGCATTTCTTTCATGTAGTTTTAAATTCACTGCCCCTGTTCTCCAGTGCCACAGACCTTCCCATTCCACAGCAAGTCAATGTTGAGGTGCTGCTGAATGCTCCCTGGTGCCTTCAAAGTGCAGAACACCCTCCAACCTCGCTTACCAGCTGGTACCGCTGCAGCCTTGGTGTGCGAAGGTGCTACGCACCCTCCCCTGTTGATGGCATGAAGGGAGACACTCCAGTAACCCAGCCTGGAGCTTGGCCAGACACAGGCAGGAGGGAGATGGATAGGCTCAAACATCCCCCTTCCAGAATTAACACTTTAATTAATGACATTGACATTCAACTAAGATGTGGATTAATGCATATTAGGCCAGGCCTATAGAGAGTAGTGGGCTTTACTGATGAATACTTTCTAGTATCTCTCATCTTGTTTGGGACCATCTTTTTTCCAGCCTCTCAAACAAAGCCGTAAATGGGAGACTAACCCAAAATGCTATGCCATTCAGTGGCAAAGTATTTTTTCATATTCTTCTCTAATATTAGGGCTCTTTTTTTTGGAAGGCAGAAAACTTAGCCAACCTTGCCATGTCCCAGCACGCACAGACACTCTGTTTGTTGTGTCATGAAAACGAACAACACATTTTCAATGTTAAATAAACATTTATCCAGAGGTTCAGCGTGACTGCTTAAAGCTTAAGTAAATCAATCACTGTAGGTTAACCTTTGCTCGCAACAATATTTTTCCTTTCCGAAAGTGCTGTAACCATGAGATCTCAGAGTTACATGGTTTTTAAACATGCCACTGTCAGGAGAAATACTTAGTGGAGAAATCTGGCACAGCAAATGCTTTTCCACCCAATGCTCTGTGGAGCTCAAGAAGTTTATGGGTTGCTGTGCTGTATCTTAAGGACATTAAAGATACAGTTTCAGCTACAATCCATCTGGAAAAATACCATGAATGTGAAACTATTGAGAGTTTAGGAGAAGTTAATGTTCCCTGGCACATGCATATCAGCGCATTTCATTTACACAGTTACAAGCATGCTTTCCTTCTAAATTGGCTCAGTGGAACAGATCCTAACATGTCATACCAAGGTGTTTGCGTTACAAAGGGTTATTGTGCTGTGGTTTAGCCAAAGGAGATGAGAATAAGAAGATACAAGAAAACATTTGCAAGGAATTTAGGCCATGGCAAACAATGGCTGCTCTCTGCCCTGACAGAGCAAATATTTTTGTACCTGCAAAGCTCTAATTAAGTTGGGTAAGCAGAAAAGTTACCCAGCTTAACTGAAGACTAAAATGGAAATCTGAGAAGAGCAAGGTGTCTTGCCCACTGCAAGGCAGGTTTTTTTAAAGAGTTTATTCCCTCTGCCAGTCAGTAAGGATGGCTGTCTCACTCTGTCTGCACATCTAAAATGGGCGACAGCACTGCACAAAGTCAAGACAGGAAAAACACATGGACTGAGGTTCTCAGAAATGGAGAGCTTCCAGTGGTGGGAGGCTATTTTTAGAGCAGGGTAGATGATACAGCAGAGGTGGACAAGGTGGGATCCTTTTCACTACATGTGGCTGAGACAGCTAATGCTTCTTTCAGAGGGAGTCTTAAAGGATCTTCTCACTTCCTTGGAAATTCCTTTTTCTCCTCCTGTAAAATCCTCAGCACTTTTAGTCTGGATGAAAACCAGACTGTGACAGGAGCTCGGACTGTGGGGAATGCACCTCATGCGTCCTGGCTACCTTTTGGACAGCTGGAAATGCTGCCTCATTTTCTTTGACTAAATGTCTCAGCTCTCCTTCCCTCTGTGGAGATTTTCAGGGACAGCTAGAGGAAAAATCTCAGCAATGTTTAAGCCATGTACAGTAATAGGATCTGCTTTCTGCGTCTCAACTGAACTGGATGGTAAGCATTTCCCACCAGAGGTTGAGCACACTGCAGAGACCTGCAGATGGGTGCTGTGGCACAGGTCATGGGGCAAGACATCTCACTTCACCTCTGGCATTCCCTGCAAGAGCTGCTGTGGCTTTAGCACAGTGTATCGCAGTCACCAGAGTGTAAGGCAGAGTGTGGAGTTTGCAGGAACCTGTGAATTGGCCTGTCCAGGAAAATGTTCCGTTTCTTTCACTCTTTAAAGCCGAACAGGAGCTGTTCTTGAAGGAAAGCTGAAGTCAGACACCAGTTTGTTGGCTTATTGCACAGGTACCTGGAAATCTGCAGACAGCAACTGCAGAAGGTCCTGCTAGGTGGCTTACAGTTTCCTCTTGCCTCAATCCCTGAGGATCTCCAAAGCCCCAGTGAGCTGTTGTTGGTCTCCCCATATGGCAGTTGTCACCTTTCCTTATGCTGCCAAAGTCAAGAGGCTCTTTCAGCAGTGCTATTCTCTATGATACAAGGTGGCCCTTGTTTCTGTAGCCAGCCAAAGCTAAAACCTCTGGAGACACCTTCTTTCCTGCCTGTGTCAGGACTACTGCAATAGTTTGCTTCCTCCTTACATTTTTGCTCTTGCAGGTCTCTGGGGAAGATTCAGCTATTTCCTAGCACTGTGTAGCCAGGCTTAAATGTATGGCTTGAAGATGGAGAGGCACCTAAGGAGTCTATAGTCTGTCTGATTAGTGTCTCTTACTGTGTGTTCCCACCTGCATGAGGCTTTTCTGTCCACCCTCTGTGTAGAGTTCGCATTTACAGGGCCAGCCATGGGTATGACAGTTGTATGGACTTCTAAAGGGACAGGCCACTCTGTTACAGCATCTCTGAAGCATTATCGTCAGGCATAAAAAGTGCAATAATCCACTTCCATATTATTTGTGAACTCTGTAAATGGTGGGTTTCCGTGTCAATGTGGGGCACACTCCATCTCTCCTCACAGTTTTTTGTGGCAGTTGGTTTCCTTCATCTCTGCAGGCCCTTTGAATTAGGTCACATGCAACTTTTATGACTAAGTGAAACCACAGGAAGACCTTTCAAATCCCAAGACATTCCATCCTGCTCCCAGAGGACATGCAAGAGAATACATAAAGCATGTACAACCTGCAACTCAGGTGATACTGGGGATGTAAACGGAAGCCAGAAAACCCTGTGAGATTCATTTCCTCAAGTTCAATGAAGAAATAAGCCATCCTTTACAGGATGGTTCACACTGAGCACCTAATTTAGCTGCTTTGCACCTCTCCATAGAGAAAGCTGTCTCTCTGGAGGAGAAGGCTTGGATGGTCAGTCTCACTGAAATGAAGGTATCTGTTGTGAATCCCACTTCTCCCTGACCTGCATCCCCTCACACCCTCAAAATCTGCAGTCTGGTGTCAGTCTGCCAGGAGTGGTTAGACATCTGCTTATCGCTCAAGTGCAATGATTCACTTTCTACCTGCTGGGTCTCAGTGAGATTCTCTGTTAGGGTTTCTAGTGCAATCCCAAGAGCATCAAATATGACTGATCTCATTCAAAGGGCGTCTCAGATGGTAAGAAGACGGTTTCCAGTCTGGGCATCAGACTGCTTCAGGCTATAAATACGTCTGATGGAAAAGCGTGTAGGAGGATAAGATGCTGGCCTCTCCTGCAGTTGCTGCTGAGACGCCCCGGATGTGGAGGCTGGGATCCCGACAACTCAGCAACCATTGCTGCCCACTCCAGGCCATGCTGCACTTTCCCTTTTTTCCACCTCTAAGCAATATCCACCAACCCATGCTGCTGCAAACCCACTATGGCTGTGGTAGTCTTCCGCTTAAAGAGCTAAGTGATTTCCTCCATTTTTTGAGGTAAACCACTAACCCAAGTCGCTTGTGTACAGCGTTACTAGTTTGAGCCTTACCCTAGAAAAGCTTCATCCAGCAATCAGAGAGGTCCCTTCCACTGGTAACAGCAAAATGGGTTGCGGTGGGTGACCTGGGACCTCCTGTCACTGCTCCCCACTCGCTCTGTGGGGACATCGCTGTCTGAAGGCAGGGGTACAGACACAGCCCGTTCAATGAGTGCCCTGCATGGACAAATCCAGCAGAGATTTTCCTTTGAAAATAGCCACTACGCGAAAGGGATTGGCCTAGAAGGTACTACTTAGCTTCAATCGAAAAAGCATGATTTAGACTCATCCCTTTGAAAGGAAAACTGCAAACAAATGGTTGTTTTCTCCAGCCACACAGCAAAGTCCTGTTTAAGTAATTTGCCCCCGAGGCAGAACATATAAAAGATACACCCCTGTTAAAACCAGCTGCAGCTTGCTGGGGAAAAAACACTCCGGCAGCGCTGGATCCCTGCTTTAGAGTGACTCACTAACAATGTTTATCCTTCATTATGATGCAGGTTTGGTTCATTAATTGCCCAACTATTATGCCACTAATTAGAGAACCCTAACTGACAAGGACAGGAGATGTTCACAACAGCTTGGTGGGGTGGAGGGAATGACAAACAGGTCACTAGATGTGACCTAGCTTTAGAAAGGCGGGAGGGTTGGAAGAATTGGGAACACAAACTTCTTGTGTGGGACTCTCTCCCCCAACTGCCACAAAAAGAAACACATATTTCTTTCTAGGCTGTGGGCTGCAGAGGCAGTGTTTTGCCATAGCTGGCTTGTTCTATGCTTACTGATAATATGGGGAGGGAAAAAAGGTGGACAAACAACTGCATCCTGTTAAAGCTAAAGAACCAAGTCTCATACAGAAAGCAGCAAACAGAACTAATGTCCTCCTCGGGTTGGGTGACAATCCTGTGTGGTGGATGAGTAAGGGCATGGCACATGAACAAGCTACCTGGAGGAAAATCTGCTCTGTGACTTTATAGCACTTTAATTCGTCTACTGTAAATATGAGTGCTCTTAGCCCTCAGTAGATATGAAGTCTAACAGCATGATTCCAGGCAAAGACAGCCAAGTGTCTAAGACATTGTAGCTTCTTTGCTTCTTGCTCACTCCAAAATGAGTGCAGACATTAATTACTCTAATAAAATGGCAAAAAAAGCACACCACGGATGTCCATAGCACCTACAATTAGCGAAGCTGCTAGTGGGATAGTCTAAACTACTCACACTGAAATACCCACGAAAAGAAGGCAGTTCAGCTTGGAAACAGACTGCTTGAAAGTAAGAACTTGAGAAAGTTGAAAAAGCAGACATCAAAATGTCGGTCCTTCATGTTTGCAATTAACAACCGAACATATGGGGGAGTGGGAGGACTCCCTGCTTGCTCAGCGTGAAGCGTCTGTTACACAAGAGATGCAGCAGTGCCAAGCTTCCCAAGTCCAAGGCACACAAACCTCCTTGTGAAGCAGATGCACAACTGCGGGTTGTGCCTGCGTGCCCCATCCTCACCGTTGCACGGAGCCACAGCACTTACAAGGGGCTGATTACACACTGCTAGCTGGAAGTGGGACTTGTCATGATAAGCATTTGATGAGGGAGTTGTCTCAGATGCCAACACGTCTCCTGCCTGTGTCTTTCAATCCAGGCATTTGATACTAATATTCATAACCAAAGCATCGGAGCATCCTTGGAAATGAAAACCATTTTATAAGCAGGAACTGGTTAATGTTTAACCCTCTGGTTATGCTTTTTCCTTTTTCAGTGCATCACTTTGCTTCACATGTTTTGCAGTGGAACCAGCTGTGCCCTCCTTTCACTAAGCCCTTGGCTCTTGACGTTCGCTGGAAACATTTTCCAGCTGTGAGATGAAAGGTAAAAGATTTAAAATTATATAGTGGACAGTAGACCTCTGAAACAGTTTATTCACAGTGAATCTGACACACTCCCCGCTAAATACCACAGGCTGTAAGAAAACCTTTGAGCATAGCAACCTTGCAACTTTTTTTTGGAAACTGTAAAGATGGGCCACCCAGGGATCTGAAATCTTCTGGCTGTGTTACCTGGCAATGGGCAAAGTCCACTTTTGACCAGAGGGTCCCAGAACTTTTCAGCTCATCAAGCCCTGTTATATGCAGCCCTGGGACCCAGCAAAGGAAGCACTGGGCAGCAGCCATTGCCCAATCCTCTAGGTAACCTTCCTGGTAACTAGCCATCTGGCACGATTACTTGCCAAGCCATGTGGCAGCTGTATAGGGTCATCCTGCTTAGGGGTTCATGTCTTTTCATCCGTGCATTGTCTTTTCACAAGTGCTTCACTCTCAGAATTGTAAATTCCTTACACCTCCATTAAGAAAGCACTCGTTCTTCCCCCTCATCTCCTCCTCCCCTTCCCATTTGGTGGTTTTCTCTCTCTATGGTTTCTATTGCTTCAGCTGCTCAGATCAAGAACGGTAATATTTTCACCACAGCTAAATAAAATACACCCCACCCACTCATTGCCACAACTTGCCTTTAAACTAGCTGGAGCAAAAAAACATTCCAACAGGTAAAATATTAATTTACTGTGGGCTCAAATAAGCCTTGGAGCAGTGCAATGCTCTATGAAATTGCGCAGGACAGAGCAAGTATTGTCTGCAGCTGAATTCATTAGACTTTAATATAAAAGGTTGGAGGTGGGCCTGTTGGAAATCGCAGGTCCAGGTTCTGCATCCTGTTGCGACTGCGCGCTTCTCTGCCAGGCTCACCACAACGCCTCCCAATAGTCCAGGGTGCTTCAGAACCCGAGGTGCTTAAAATCCAAACTCAAATTTCCCTGAAGTTCAAGGTATCTAAATTCAGTAACCAAACGGAGAAAAAGCTCAGTGGTGCTATTTCTGTTGCTTGGTCCCGAGCCCAGCATCTGGTTCAGAGACATATCTGTGTAACTTTGCTTTTGCTGTGAAAACCTCAGCTCCACTCAGCGGCAAACCTTCACTCCAGAAGGCATGCTAGTCCTTCTCTGTTCCGCTCAAGTCTGGTTCAAGGCGTCTTCACTCTTTGCAGGATGTGAAAAATCAATCAGAAGAGCTATGGAAAGAACAAGAGGAGGCACGACACCTGACCCGTTCAACACAGTCTCACAGAAGCAAGCATTTGACAGCATAATCTGGCCGTTCGGCTCTATAATCTAAGTTGACAACACAGATTGCTGTTACAAAAGAGAAAACTGAAACCATGTTTTCCCAGATTGCGGAGTTTAATCGGGTCAGAGGAGATCCCATTTCCACAGTGACAGCAGACGGCTCCCCACATCCCCCCCGTGGCACCTCTCACTTGCAGGTCACCAGCCGGGATTAGGGCAAGAGGGGGTTGCTCAGCGTAGCAAGGCCTCCTGAAACTTGAAAGAGCGGTGACCTACAGGTCAGCCCCCTGCCTGAGGGCGCAGAAGTGGATGTAGGGGCGGGAGACCCTCAGCCTCACCCTGGTTTTGGCATAGCATCGTGTTTCGAAGGGAGAGCCGCAGGGCACAAACCTGTGTGAAGCTCAGGAGGTCCTGTGTAACTCCATCCCAACCCACATGTCCCCCTGAGAAGGACCTGCCATGATAGGTGGCAAACGGTGGTTTCCAAGGACTTTTTGTGGCTGCCATTAGCTGGTTATACTATGGTAAAAAGGCTCCCTTCGGTTCAGTGCAATGAACTGAGCCAAAGCAGAGAGCCAATGTTTGACTCTGGGAAGGAAGGGTGGGGAGGTAACCCAAAACCCCACATTTAGCAGCAACTAATCGTGCTGCCCCAGGTGCACTTCCTTGCAGCACTGGTGGTGAGGAGCACCCTCATTCTGGAAGTTGCTGGACCTCTATCCCTGAGGTCCAAGCTCCTCTGGGCTCAGCAACCCCTTCTGGCTGTTTCTCAGTCTTGTCGCTCATGCTATCACTTTTCTGAGATTCGCAGTGAGGCTCAGGCCAAGCAAGACCAGATATAATTTATTCCAAGGAAGTCTGTGACTGATTTAAAAATGTGAGAGGCCTCTGAATTACTGATGTGGAAAATGTCTCTCCAGGAATGTTTGCACTGGTCTTGTTAATCACATACTTACACTGTTATGTACAACATAACCCGTTCTTTGGTGTTGTCTCCGATAGAGCAAAGTGACTGTTTTGACACTGGACTACCACATTTTGCTCACTTGCATTACAAAGCCACAAATAAGATTTGGGTTCCCTGACACTTAGCAGTGTAGAGAAAATGAAAGAAATCACAACTGTGCCTCAGTTTCTCTTCAGAATGGAGTAAGAAACAAGCGCAAAGAGATATGGTGCCTTGCTCAAAGCTACCTGAGCAGTCAATAGAAGATGATAAACCAAGACTAGATTTCTTAATTCTCATCCAACTGCCTTTCCATGGAACCTTATTCTCTTCACTGACAATATTATGTTTTGTTTATGTAAATTTCAGTTTTAAAAGATATGTGAATTGGATCTTGCTTATGCATATTAAAAAATTACATAAAAAAGGCTAGATATGGCTGTGAAATGGCAATGAAAATCCTTTACAAAAGTAAGTGCAAGGTTCAAGCCATCATAGTAGAATACAAAATAGAAGTGATTTGCTCCAGAAAGAAAAAGGACAGTTGACTGGCACATTCAAAATTATAAAAGGTTGAAAACAAGAAGCACAAATTCCTTAGCATGAGTTTCTCCCCTAAGACTGGAAAGGGAAACATTTAGTATAATTAGATTAGTACAAATGAGCCCCAACAAAAATGGATTGCTTCTTCATGCAATTTATTACTAAGCCATTCTGAGAAATTGAGTGGTAAATTGAATCAGTCATTGAATCAAATGTTGTATCTGAATTTAAAGAAGAAATCCATAATTTCATTTAAACTATAATATCTTTTGTTGCTGAGATGATAACTAGGGCCAGACAAATTCAGTGATGCAGGATATAGGAGGATATAAATTGATAACTCTCAGCACTGGGAAAGCATGGCAACCCTTCATACTCTCTCTGTCAGTTTGACTGGGTGGAGGGAATATCTTTTCCATGATGAGCTGCACTAAACTTACCCTAAATTTCATCAATAGTGGTAGGGGAAATGTGGGTGGTTTGATGGCTCTTGAGTAAGTGAGAGTCACCACCTCACTTTGTCCTGGTCAGTGGGAAATGCTTGGCCAATGCACTATTGGTGGTGGACTGGACTCTCAACATGTAAGCACAGGTAGGGCACAGAATCATAGAATGGTTAGAGTTGGAAGGGACCTTAAAGATCATATAGTTTCAACCCCCCTGCCTTGGGCAGGGACACCTCCCACTAGACCAGGTTCCTCAACATGCTCAGAGAACTCATTTTCACACCAACTTGCAGGTGATGTTTTTCTTTGATGACATGTGCCCCTGACCTGGGTGTATTTCGGCTAATCAAGTAATATTACTATTACCGCTTGAGGCTTCATCCGGGTCTGAGTCCAAGATAAATAAAAATAAAGATAAATTTCTCTTTCCCCTCATGTATTAAGGCATTAGGAAGGACCAACACACAAGCAAACAACTGGAACAAATCTGATCCCCTGTAAAGGGATTTTATTCGTGTAATAAAATTAATGTGTATCTGAAGAATTTTACAAATGGTTTTGTGTAGCACTTAATATATGGTAAACTCCACACAGATCTTTCCTATCTGGATTATAGGATGGTGTTAGCTTCTACAGAGCAAAAAAAAGATCTCAACTGCAAACGAGTGACAGTCTGCAGCTTGAAATATCAGCTCTGGAGGGCAGCTATTTCAGCACAACAGATGCCTTTCTCCTATGAAATTCCCACGAACAGGAGATGTTTGGGTTCGTGTATGCTTAACTGCTCCATCCTTCAGCGCTTCCTTTCCCTGGAGTGAGGGAAAGTTAAGGAGGGCTCTACTTCCAGCAAGGATGCAAATGCTGTTTTGAATTACAAAGATGAAAATGAAGGACTCTCTCTGGGCAGCCTGAAGTGTGTTATAAATTCCTTTGTTGTAGGCATAGTCTTGGGTCTTCTTCCATAGAGTAAGAAAACCAAAGGGTTCAAAATACTTTAGCAATGCAAAGAGCACAGTTTAACCCCCAAAGCTTGAACAATCTTTCCTCTGACTTGCCCAAAAAAATCCCCAAAACAACAGTAGGCAAGAGGCTCCCAGACGCTTCTGTTGCAGTTACACTTCTTGGTGTAGCAGATGTCTGGCCAGCAGTGGCTTACTTTTTCTAAGCAGGCAAGAAGAAAGCATGGAGGAGTTAGGACAAACTATAATACACGTGAGCTGAAAGCTGCTGGGGAAGCAGGGTGAAGTAAACAAGGAAGGGTTTCTCTCTTCTAGCATTTCCAAGCCATTTCTTCCTGATTTGGTCCCATTGCTGCACACAGAGATGAGGTTGGTTTTATGGCTTGTCTGATCCCAAACAGCTCCCTTCTTTGCTTGTTCACCAAGCCAGACTTGAAAAGGTTAGAGAAACACCTGGACTATAACATAGTCTAGTGCAAGAAGAAAGGTATCATCAGAGTATTGTCCTTGCATTGTTGAAGTGTGTGGGGGGATGGACACATGGAAGAAGATTGTGCCTCATAGTTTAATATAAGATGGCTAAGAAATAATAGTGGATGCAAAAAGGAGAGGTAAAAAAATGACAGGACCCAATAATCTTTCAAAACTGGTAGTTAAAAATTAAGAAATACAGAATCACAGGGAATTTGAACTGCCCTGCCCAAAGACCAGGAATATAAGCCTGACCAGTAATACAAAAATAGCATCTTCTTATAAAATGAAAAATCTGTGCTAAGCCACAAAGCTTCCAAGTATGGTTCTTCTGTTAAAGTATCATCCTACTCTGCCAGACACATTCCTGTTACTGTCCTTCCAAAGAGAAAAAGAGAAGGAGAAAACTGCTCAAACATGATGAAATAAACTCATTACAAAAATTACGGAATCTATAGCAAGTACAGATAAAGATGTGGAAAGGGGTTCTTAGAGGGGAGGTTTGTAGTGCTTCTTCCAAATGACTCACACCTGTCAGTGTCCTGAAAATTACCACTTCTGAAAGATGTTATCTTCTAGCACCCAAGGTGGAATAATTTTATAGCATAAATTAAAAAGAGAAAAATATGTGGGTATGTGTGAGCAGGGGAACCATGTTCTCCAGCTGTACCCTGGTGGAGGGAAGAGGACAGTTTGCCACTGCTCCTTGATTTGAGAGATTAGAGGGCCCATCGGCTTGCTACTTATTATACAGAGAAAGCCAGGTTTCATAGGGTTTCAGCCTTTGCTGTTGGCTTCCTGGAACGTCCATATCCACTCTGGTGATGGATGGATTAAATCTTGAGTGGTCTGGAGGTATGAGCTGGCTTAGATATGCCACCAGGCCACTAGTTTAGGTGTGTAATTGGGCTCCTGTGCCTTGCAGGAGAGGGCCAGAAATACCATGGGGACCAAATCCTTGTAACTCTTGCACACAGTGCAAACCAGTGTGGGGGCTGTGGTCAGAACTTCATGCTTATACTGGGTCACAACAAAGCTGAAGTGCCAGTCAGTGATGACAAGGCGAGTAATCCCAGCAAAGACCAAAAGAGAAGTTAGCTGGGACCCACGAGCACTGAGGCATGATGATTGTGCACTGAGCTGCCTGGAAGTCCCTCAGGTGTCAGTGACAAATATGTCACTGGCCTATCCTTGTTGCTTCTGATGAAACCGTTCATTTGTCTTTCTCTCCTGTAACAGCTTGTCTTCCTGTTGGATATCAGGTGTAAATACCCTTCTGCCAGATCTTGACTTTCAGCCAAAGGGTTGGATTCAAGAGCTGAGAGTGCCCACGTAAGCGCTACTTTAAATGTCCTATCTGGGAACCTGCATTCTGCTTTCAAGCAACAAGTTAAAAAAATTGGCTAATTAAACACTGTTTCATTGGGTGAAGACAGGAAAGAACAAAACAGTCTGGAGGCCAACACTACCAACAGTCCCTTGACTGCAAACACAGGGATGAGAATCAGAGCCCACCTTTACTGGGAAAGGCAGCTCCCCCCTACCATCCCCTCAAGCCCCTCAGCTCCCGTGTGTCTGGGCCATGGAGGGGATAATTGCTGAGGCCATTTCACTCATCCCTGCATAAGCAGCCAGGCAGAAGCTGGAACTGCTCGTTGGCTTGGAAGAGCTGAGCTGCCCTTTCAACCACTGCTCCTGCTAGCAGCCCTGTCTGCCTGCTATCCTGCTAACCTCCTCTTCTTCATTGGGTTTAAGCTGCTCAGTAGATGACAGCTGCATGGGGGCTCCAGGGAAACTTCTTTCCCACACAAGGACATTTCCCAGACAGCCTCCTCTCCTTCTCCCAACTGTCAGACCTTCAGGGCCTCAAGGCTGCAAGATGCACTGCTGCGTTAGGGAGACTCGGGTTTGTTGGATACCTTTGGGTTGACTAAGACTTTTCGCATCCCTACTGTACCTTTTCCAGTTACTTCAACTGCAATGTGTCTATTTGTGTGAGTTTCTCTCTGAAATGTAAACACCCTATGTATTGTACAAGGCGCAATGAAAACAAAATATTTTTAGGTGTTCCTGCTGGCTCTGTCCATGTCTTCTCACTACCCTTCTGGCTTCTGGCTCTAGGTTGTTCTTTAGGGGAATCTACTCTTCTTCCCCTTTAGACCTCAACACCAGCCTTATATATCAGACTAATAGAAACTGCATATTCTTAAAGGGTATAAAACACAGTGGCTTGTCTGAAGAGACCTTGGTTTACTGAAATTTTGCATTAAAAACATGTTTTTACAGCTGTAAATTTTTTGTATGTTACTCACTTTTATAAAATATATATCAGGTGCTTGAAAATACTAACAGTCAACAAAAACACTTTTCTTATATGACTCAGCATTTGGAAAGTCAACAGAAAAATTGGGCTCAGTGCTGAGCCACTGGCAACTGAGTGGCTGTGTTTTTGCCCCCCATTTTCACCCCCCTGCACTCTCTCCTCGCACACTTCCATTACCACATCACTTCTAAATCCATTGGAACGGGACTGCTGATGCTTTGTTTGCTCACAGACCTCAAACTCTCTAAGCATCTCTAGTGTTCTGTGAAGGTCTGTGTTAAAAGCTTTTTAAAAGTATGGCTAGATTAGATCTACCACTTTATTCCTGTTGGCTCTCTAGCTGTGCAATATAAGCATCTGAGCTTTGAGTTAGATGGAATTATGGCATTAAGAAAAACACAAGTAAAATTAATGACCGGACAATGGTCTACCTAAAGAAATATATTTATTCCTTATGACCTTCATGCTTAACTGTAATATAAGCATTTATTTTTTCATGATAAGATCAGTCGATAGTTCAAACATGCCAAAATTAGACCTCACAGAGAGGGGTACTCAAGCTCCTTACTTGGTGTGACCTGTGAATACATTCTTTTCTGAGTCCTAAAGCTACTGTAGTCTTTCTACCACACTTTTCCTGTGCTTTTTTCAAGCACATTTGTGTGTGGAACAGGAAAGGAGGGAGCAAAAAGAAAAATTAATGATACACCAAGAGAGGGAGAGAGAGAAGATAATCATCCATATTACTACGGCTTATGCAATTTCCAGATGTTTGTTAATGAAAAAAACATAGAAAGGATGAAATTAAGAGGAAAACTTAAATAAAAATAATCCCAAACCAAGTTCACATTTGTGTAAAGTTTGCTGCAGCTCAGAAACCCTTTGTGTGAACCTGGACTGATTTATGATTTCACATCAAAACCACGCCAGCCGGGGGATTTTGCATGGTTAGGTTGTGAGACCAGATGATTCTCACTACTTCCAGGGTTTATTCAATTCCCAGAACACAAAAGAAAAGCCAGAGGGTGCAAGCCTGCATGAACTGACATAAAAGAGAAAACAGCAAATCTCTGAAAAGCACAAGGGCCAAGTTTTACATAGCTCCAGTTGTGAACTAGGAATTTCCACATATTCTTTCCACACTAGTGATTCCTTTGAAATTGCACCCTCTTCCCCTTCCAGTCCAGAGACCCTAAAGTTACATGTGTCTTGGCTCTTCTGTAACTACATAGCTTGGCCCTCGATCGTCATCTGCAATGCTACATTAAAGTTCCCAGGAACTCTTAGCCAGGCACAGATTTGGGACAGAGGAAGAAACCAAGGGAGTCAGCGCATGCTCCAGGTCATGTAAGGCAGTAGTGATCGTACAGCTGCACAGTTCCCTCCACACTCAGCATGGCTGCCTTGGCTTGCGCTAGGCTATTTTTAAATCACAGTATGCCATTTCCTCATGCTTTTCATTCTTTTATCTCGCTATTGCTTAGAAATGTTATTCTCATTTATTTAAATGGCTGGAATACCAAGCAGTCACGATTTCCTTTCTAATCTATGTTGACTGCACAGTGCTATTTCTCGGTGGTGCTTACCCATTTCAACATGCAGAATGTACGCTTCCCATATGATATATATAGTGCCCTCTGACACTGGTTCATCTGCTTCTTGGTTCATTGAAATAGTGTCCTGGCAATGCCAAATTGTCTTGAGAATCCCCCAGACTCTGTTTCACAACATTATTTGGCATACATTTCCCTCCTTGTAATTATTCATTACAGCTTCAAATCTACACAGAAAGACAGCAGTTACCAAATTAGAGGTCCTACATCCGCATATTTCTCTGACATGGTTCATCAGTCTCTTTATCTCCTTTGTGGAAGACACCTAGAGGTTTTACTTGAAATAGTGGCCCATTTTGGTATCAAAGTGACCGACGGTGAAAATAAGAAACCCACAAGTACCCCTCTGCAACTAAAAGTCACTAAATATCTCTGAAATATGGTCTCCTCTATGCAGCTACAATTTTTTCTCTGGGATCTGTATTTGCGCAGCTCATCTTGCAGTGATCTCCGGGAAATAATACAACCAGTACTGTACCTAAAGGTTTGCAAACTGACAGACACAAGCTACCTCTAAGTGGGATGTAAACGGCCAGCAAAAGGAAGGATGTGTCCCTAGTGCTTGCAGACAGCAAGGACCAGGGCTCTGAAACTCCTGCTACTGCTGCCATTGTCACTGCTGGTTTTCAAACCAGTGAGGGTTTGGGAAGCTGTCTCCCAGGCAATTCCTCCTACTCAGAAATCATCATTATTAGCAGATCTCTCTCAGAAAATGAAACGGTTCTTGCCTGAGTTAGGCCATACAGGTCTCTGTGTTTTCAATGGGAGATTTTTCATGTCAGCTTCTGGAAATGTGGCCAATTCGGTTTTTGCCTCTAGCAGCTGTTGGGCAGTCTGTATTGCCCTGTCCTCAGCTAGTGCAAGGCTGCATAACTCCTTCACAGTAAATGGGGTTGAACCGCATTGTGTCACGAAGGCTGCCACATCACGGGACAGTGCTTGCTCTGGAAAGAACCCTGGAGCCACATGGGCTCTCAGCTGCCCTACTTTCAACTTTTCTCACCGCGGTACTCATCTGTCTAAGGCTTGTTTACATTTTTTGGCATTTATTTACTGGCTGTGATGTAATGGAAGATTACGTACCATGCCAGCGTTTTTCTTGTGCCGCTGACCAACTGAAAATGCATCCCGTTGTGATTCAGATTTGTGTCATCTACCAGTATTTTAGACTAACAAATGTGCTGTCAAGGAACACGCTGGTCCATGTGCTGAAAGCGCAGAATTACCACAGCAACTCTGACCACTGTCAGAAACTCCCAAGCCAAGTCTGAGGTCAGGATTTCTTTCCTAAAAAATAACCCAAAATACCCCAAACAAAAAAACTCTTGAAGGAAAAAACAAAACCAATTACAGACCACGGCCCTGCGTGATCAATTCACTCATGCCTACTCCTTGGAAGACATTCACATTGCACGAGGCCAGGGCCACTGGAAGAGCAAATGCTGCAGGGAACCATGGCATGGTAATCATAAATCACTTCCCATTCCTGGGTGACTCAAGAATGGTTCATATTAAGCAGTAGTACAAAGTTACAGAAGTTTTATCACATTTTATTGAATTAGAGATCTGTTGAAAAGAGTGAGAAAGCAAAAACGCTCTGTGCTTAATTTTTGCAATCAAACTGGTGAGCAGTTCCTGGGTTGGCCCTATTAATAAGATAATTTCCAAGACAATTAGGTTTAAGATGCCATCTTAATCTCTCATTGCTCTGGGGTTTCTCTTAAACTGCCAAAGAGGGCAAAAAAGTAGCATGTGATGGGACAAAACTGCCAAATTCTCACCTCCTTGACAACTATATAAGAAACAAGATGGCACTTGTCTTTAGTCAAACCAGTCTATGGGACTGTTGGAAGAATTTAACAATTTCAATACCTCGGACTACTTTCTGACACATTCTCTGCTGGCCCCTGTGCAGCTGCCAAATCCGCAGGGCTCCTGGCTTGGATCTAAGGGCTTCTTTTTTCAACAGGGAAATTACTTCAGATTGTGCAATGTTGTCAGGAGATTTAGAAATTTAAAGCTAAACCTGAAATTAAGCTTATCTTGCTGCATGCTTTCCCAGCTTGTGCCATATCTTCAAAACAAGTTTGTTCAACTCAGGCTTATTTCACTTTTCCTGGGGTTTGGGCTGAGAGAAAAAAGGAGGTAGTTTATGGAAGCTGGCAGGGTAACACAGAATAGGAATCTTAGCTGTCATTTTATCTTTTTTCGTGTGTGTATGAATTCAAGTGCTTTCAGTACAGTTCATCCTAATCCTCTAGTTGTCATTTGAGAATGGAGAAGAAAGAATGTTTTAGTTAACACGCTAGTTAATTCACTCAATTTGATCTTTGAATTAAAAGGATGTGCTGACTTCACCATCTCAGCATTTGGAAGAGTCTTTTACAGCCCTGAGGGAAGTGCCTGAACAGATTTCGGCTTGTGACATTGGGTTTTTGCCCCCAGTGCTGAGCTGGTACCCCCTCAGTGAAGTGCAACACCACATCCTCTGTGGCAATGGCTTTTAGACCTAAAGGTCTAAAATAATGAGTTCTTCTGCAATGTTTTCCCTCATTTTAGATTTTAAAAAATATATAATTATGTAAAGTCTTGTTCATTTAAGAGTAGTTGTTTTCACAGCACTTGCACTTACCACTAAAAAAACAAAAGAGTAGAAATGACATGGCATTTCTTTGATGAGAAGTTCCCACAAGCAATCTTTATTTCTTGTAGAAGGCTGCATGAAGAATAATCCCAGCAGACACTGTTGTACACTAATCTCTCTTTCCAGGAGATTAAGAAACCTATGCCATGTCACTACTTTCTCATCTGAAGTAATCTCTAGAATAACTTCTAAGTAATCATTACTCTAGTTATTCCATGTAAAATTGCTGTTGATTCTCTTTCTGAGCCTGTGGAAAACACCGCTTTTAAAAGACATCATGTAAATAATAAAATACACCTGGCATTGCAAGATAAACTTTATTCCTTTAACACTATGATTTTTAGGTTAAAGATTGCATGTGTTTGCAAAGCCCAGCACTTCTTTTCAGTGTTGTTGTAGTTTATTAATGTTTTTCTCATCAATCAGCATCAGTAGTTAAGAAGAAAAATAGTAGAAGAAGCACCCATATAGCTGAATGCCCCATCAGAAATTAAATTCCATCATTCTCATCTCCCTTAACATTTTCTAAATAAACAAATATGGCCTTGCACAAGTAACTCCTCCTTGAATGTGGTACCACCACTACTATCAAACAGGTCAAGCCCAACTGATTACTTTAAGCAGTTGTGCAACATTGTTTAGAAATATTCTTTTTTTCTTCTCAGCCCTTATGAGAAAGGACTTAGCCATTTTTCAGAAGGATTTAATGGTTTCACATACGCCAAGTCAGAAACCTCACAGATACTGTCCACCATTAGGAAGCACCAAGCTCCCTTGGAAACAGGCTCCCTTCAGGATTCCCAGCTTGGGCACAAAACAAAATGAAAACTTCAGCAAGGGAACTCGCTCCCGGGCAGCAAACGCCGACACCCTGGTGGGCTGATTGTACCTTGCAAGAACAGCACACATGACTTAGGATCACTTTCCTTCAGTGTCCTCATTCAACCCTGCGTGTCTTTTCTGAGCTCTCACAATTCACTGAACTTTCCTAGGGGCCTCTTTGTTACCCCATTCATCTCTCTTTTTTTGTCTTCTCTGACAAACGCTTCTGCTGTACTTCACCAGCCTCCTTTGTGTACAACATTGATTTCAGTGGAAATCCTGTCTCGGAAGATCAGGCTGGTTCACTGCCCTCTTCTCCATTCTCCTACTCTCCGACTCCGCGCTGCCAGCTTGCTCAATCACTGAATTTTCACCTGTGTTTTTGCCAAGTTAATGGTTTCCCTACAGCCTCAATAGATAGGCATTTCTTCCTTGCCATGTTCCTTTTCCTTCTTGAGTTTCAGAAATGCACATAACTTTAAGCTACTCTCCAATTACAGCTAAATTATTCCCTAAGGCAATTAAGGTGAAACATTACTTCGAAAGACATTGCTAGTGTTTTGAATTAACAGCAGCATTTGATACAGTTGTCAGTATTTTTCCATTAACAATGCTAGCCTCCCCATCCTCGCTGCAAACCCATAAAATTGATCTGATTCCCACGGAGCTGATGGGAAGAGTCCAGGTGCAGTTTTTTCCAGTGAAGCTGAAATAAAACATTTGCAAGGACAAGCTCATTCTCAGAACTCCCTGCTTCATTTATTGATCTCTTTCATTCAATGCATTACAACTCAAAAAGCTCTTTCTCCCCTTTTTAATCCCCTTTAATCAGTGGTAGATCATGTTTCAGCAGGGCTTTAATGGATTCTTGAGGATAGTTATGGAGCACTTTGCCCTTATGACTTGGCGGCTGTGTAATCAGTCTACTGGCTTAAAATCCATCTGATTTCCTGGAATTCTGAAGAGAACTGAAAGGAGCCCGACAGTGACAGAATTACACCACAGCAGGGAAATCTGCTCATACGTGTGGTATGTGCTACTGGTTACTCATTTCTCTCTCTACATGCCTACCAGTGACAGTCCAGTATACGCAGCGAGAGAAAACAGCAGTGCTCATTCACACGGGATTTCAAAAAGGCCTGATTATCCATGTATGCACAACGCAGTTCCAAGGTTAAAAAGAATGTAGTTACACTGTCCTACGGAGCATTTCCTTTAGCATTATTTATACAGCCCTAAGCTCTTATTCCCTATTGATACAGGACAAGGAGAAAGCTTTGGGCAACCTAATTCTCTAAGATACAATCAAGGCCCATACGATCTGTCACTGCTTGAGTAATGCTGGCATCAAGCTAAGCCTTAGCTGAATGACAATGCCATCTTTGCTCAACTAATGTATGTTTTTTGAGGATAACTTCATGCACGGTTCTTGCATGTTTATTGCTTGTCTTTTTTTTTTAATTTTATTTTTAGGTAGATTTTACAGCAAACAAACATTAACATATTGCTCAATTGTAAATGTTTTTAGATTAAATCTTTTGAGGTAAATGAAGGTAGAAGGATGTGTTCTCCATTGATCCGCTCTGAACACAGAAGTGCAGAAGGATGCCTTAAAATGTCCAAGCTGGCCATTCAAGTACAGTGGCAGCTACAATGCCCAGAATACTGGGCTCAAGAAAACATCTGAGGTTAGAAACAACTCAGTCTCATAGCATTTCCCTGTTAAAATTCAAAAATTTGAAGAAAACAACACCCTCGGAGCTTTGTATTTATAGATAAAATCCTTGGAAGTATTGTAAGCAATCTGTATGTGGTGAGCAGGTGTCCTAAATAAAATATTAGGCATAAGAGAAGAGCTAGTGCAAGGACGGCTCTGGTTTGCACTCTGAAGGGAACGTGGTGTTACCCTGAGCCTCTGGGCAGCACAGCGTAGATATGCTGGTAGCTGCTGCACCTGACGTCTCACAGACCGGCTGCTGTTCCTGCCACAACCCTTCATTAACAGTAAGTGATGTGGCAGGCAAGCAGGACTGGTTGAAACAGAACTTAATAAAACATGTTGGGAGGATAAAGTTTTGAGCTAAGGCTCCACTTTTTGGTAATTTTGTGGCCAAGTTTGTATGCCTGAGTCAACAGCCCCAACCAGCCCAAACGTTTCAAAAAACTTGATCTTTTCTCTCTAGGTCTTTTCTTCGTATTATAACAGATCTCTCCATGGCTGACAGCATTTTGGCACACAGGTACCAAACTCAGTTGTGAAGCACATCACTGCCACGTTCACAAGGCAGAAACAACCCAATGTATGGCTCTTCCATGTAAAGCGCCTTTTGTTCTTCCCAGAACTCCATGATGTGACCTCATAGCTCAGTTCACAAGCTGTGGACAAAGGTCCACAAGAATTTACACAAACAGACCAAGGCACGGAGCAAAGAACCTATAATAAACTGGGAAAATGAAAAGAGCATATTGTCTTTCTCAAGAAATACCGCACTTGTCATGTGCACTACAGCCAAGGCCACTCTGAGAGAAACCATTCTCCACAGATGTGCTTGTGATTTATTCTGCAGGAATTAATCTCCACATCACAAATATTTTTGCTACCAGTAAACATCAAGGAAAATGGAAAAACAGCTACAGACAGCAAAATAACTGCTGTGCATGGCTGCAGAACCCGTCACTGCCTCAGCAAGTTGTGGACCCTGCACTCCAGGACAAACGAATCTTTCTGCCTTTCTTTGGGCTTCCTGAGTGCAGGTAACAAGCACACAAAAGGTATGAGAACCAATGTCAGTTTGCTGTTCAATTTGGAGCCTGTTGTCTGTCCTGTCTGCGTTAATGGCTCTCAGCCATGAAATGCACTCAGGGCCTGATGCCTAATTCACACCTGGTGAAGGACATACAATTCTACTGCAAATTGTTCTAAAAGCAACTGCTAGAGATGGAAATACAAATAAAACCATGAGATTGAGTACTAGGCTTTCTTTTAAAGGCTATATGAGCTCTAAGAGAAGTCATACTTATGTTTAAAAATAAAATTTAACAGGTAGTACATCCAGTTATTTTTGCTTTATTTTTTCCAAATATCCAGATAATAGCTGACCCTGCTTTGAGCAGGAGGTTCCACTCAGAGAACTCCTGAAGTCTCCTCCAGCCATCCTATAATTAAGAATTACTTGAGAATTGAGAGTTCTTAAATCCAGCTTAATTAATTTGAGTAAGCCTTATGTCTCCTTCAAAAGCATCCAGGTCTGTCTGTTCTGCTTCAAAGTGCACGAATGAATGCTCAGAAGTGGGCTGCACCAATAACAGCCACTGAAATAAAGAGGCCATGAAAGAGGCAGCACTATTCCTTTTGCTGCATTTGAAGCTGCTAGAGAAGATGACCCTAAACATTCAGATCTTTTAGCCTTTTCCGCAGAAGGTCCGCATGCCTTCCTGGTGGCAATGCGAAATTCCTCTCCTCGCCACTTTCCCCTTTCGTTCCTGAGCCTTTACATAAGCCTTGTAGATTGCACTGCCTGCACAGCACCACGGCTTCCTGCGGCCCAGAACCATGCACAAGCTGCGATTCTCACTCCCTAAGAGAAAGAAAGGCAGAAGGGGGAAAAACAAACCAACAAAGAAGAAATGCCCTATCTTCATGAGACAGCCTGTGTTTCTGAATCTGATGCCTAGCTTTTACATTAGAGACCGACCTAAGTTTCAAAGCTAGAAAACATCATGAGATGTAAGCTACCAATTCAAGAACAGCCCCCAGCTCCTCGCTAAAGCTTTTACTGTCTCGTTCAGAATCAATCTCTTACCAACATAAATACGGGGCTTTGAGCAACCTGACCTAGTTGAAGATGTCCCTGCTCGTTGCAGGGCGATTGAACTAGGTGACTTTAAAAGGTCTCTTCCAACCCAAACCATTCTATGAAAGACACTTCTCCCAAAGCCCTGAGATCCAAATATTAAAAGAAAAACATAACCCCTGAAAGATCACCTCCCTTCTGATTACAAAGCAGCAGATTTAATAGGACTCCGTTCTAATTCAGAGCACCTGAAGGAGCCCAGCAAGTTGACCCTCAGCTCTACATGGTTGCACTTGTGAGCTGGGGGTCTCCTCCTACCCTGGCACCCTGTCAGACTCCCCCAGACAGGGTACCCAAATCAACCGGGCTGCAGTTCACCAGCTGAGTGTCTGACCCCTATTGGTTTAACTCTATCAACTAGTTGGATCTGGTTAATATTAGAGACTAATAAAATTCATCTGTTTTGGAAATAAAGGTGAGCCAACAGTTAAATCTGCCATCAGTAAAATAATAAAAAAAAGGTTGGAGGAAGCCTGAGAATGATTAATGCTGGGCCCAAACTAACCAGAAAACAAATACTCCTCAAAGCTACCATCAAGAAGAAGAGATCGAAGCCAACATTTTGATGCATGATGATGTAGAAATAACTCTGACTGAGAAACATAACGCTGGAATCAATTTTATCCAATAGCGCAAACAATAAAAATCACAAGCCAAAGTCTACCCTGGATGTACACATGGGACGCCCATTGATTTCAGTCCTAGCCACACACATGCATCTGAGGGTGGATTTTGGAACTCCATATCTTTAATCCACTACCTCTACTAAGCTCAGTTATTACATGCACTAAGGATGAGGGTTGCATAGCTGTAACTGAGAACAGAATTTGGCCCATTAATTGTAAGTGCTATGTCTGAAGTGGGTTTTCTCCTACTAAAGAAAACTAACTTTTTAAGGTTATGAAAAGTCGTAAGTGGCGTATCGTAAAAAACTTCCAGTCTTCAATATAAAATACACCCTGGAAAACTACTTAGATGAACAGAATCTTTCTTCCAGAGTCAGGAAATGATTCACTGTAGAAAGAGAATGAGGAAAGGCTCTTTCAGTTTCTTTGACTCTGGACTGGATTGATGTCTCTGGTAGTTTTCTGACTTTCAGGTCCTTTAGCACCATTCAGTCCAACTTGTACTGTCTCTGAAAACATCTGACCCTTTGCTCAAACATAATATTACTGCATCTGTTTCTCCCCTCTTTTCTTCGGCTAGCAATACTAGGAGGACAGATAAATAACCAGCGGTGTCAGAAACATACATCATAATTCATTGGAAATTGAGCTAATTTGAATAGTC
This sequence comes from Burhinus oedicnemus, assembly GCA_008921705.1. Lineage (NCBI taxonomy): Eukaryota > Metazoa > Chordata > Aves > Charadriiformes > Burhinidae > Burhinus > Burhinus oedicnemus. The sequence continues at coordinate 828,427 of VFFE01008996.1, forward strand.
TCGCTGAGTTCTGATACCCATTAACTCCACGCGCAGCTTTCGGAAAGGCTGCATGCAATTGCAAGTCATTAACCTGAGGTGCATCCCCCATCCCACAGTGTGCTCTGCAGAGCCTGACCCAGTCCCGCTGACCTTAGGGGAGTGTTCTTCAGAGTTCATGGCTCACGTACTGAATGCTTAAATCCACCTGGAAAATCAAGCAGATTATGTTTTTCTTAAGAATTCTATGCCAGTGTTCGGAAAACATAAATTATCACAAAAATTGTTAGCAAAACAAACAGAGGATTTCCAGGGGACCACAGAAATGTAGGTGTTTGTACAAGTTTTGTGTTTGCTTAGGGTCATTGGGAAATTCTAGCCTTTATGGGCTGAACTTTCCAAAGGCGTAAGGAGCAACTAGGACACGAATTGCAATTGAAAGCCAATGGAAACGAGGTGTCAAACCTCCAGTCCTGCTCTCAACAATTTTCCTGAGGATTTAGCAACACGATTGCTATTAATTTTGAGAAGACTCAAATCTCTGGCTGTCAGGGCCCTGAGTGCACTTTCCTCAGGGTTCAGCTGCCAGGGTCAGGGTCAGTGGGGGGCTGTTCCATCCTGTGGTGGCCGTGGAGGGCTCTCAGCAGTGCTGGGGGGGAGGCCACTTTCAGCCAAGCCAGGCACTTTGACCCTGCCAGAGCTACCACCATGCAGCTCTGTAGAAGCGCTCCAGAGGGATATACTACCAGAAACTTTAAAAGGTCTAAAGACAGGCCATGTGGAGGCTCCCTGAGGCAAAGCACTCGACTTCTGAGAATATCTAGCCAGACCTCAGCTGGGCCCCATCTTTGCATCCTACATCTTGGGCATGAGCCTGCTCATGGACTTCAAGAAAATCCCACTGGGGCTGTGGGAAGTTTTGCATTTGTTTCAGCACACTGACTTTTTCAAAAAGGGCCAATTTACTGTTCTGAGCAGGTTTGGATTTATGTGCGGAGAAAGAACAACTCCAGGGCAATAAGATACCATCCACCAAGCAACACAAGATCAATTCCTGCCAGCAGCTTGGGAGAAGGCTTTTCCCAACAATCAACCTACCTGCCATGGGCATTTGCTCCACCTTTCTTCTAGAGGCAGACACACAAATTGTACCACAAAAATCATGAGTATATACACATTTTTGATCAAAGTTATGTGCTTGCTTCAAAGCATTGGGTGTCTAACTGAGAAAGAGGTCTGATTGTTGAAGCTGTAGCCTATAGTCTGGGGAAGCACTGATAGATGTGTTGAAGGAAATTAATGACAAATCCACCAGCACATCCTGGAGTTATCCGTTACAGTATTTCTCTGTCTTCTTTAAAGAGTAAGGGAAAACTGATTCGCAAAGTAGACTACGATGAACATCTGTTTATGAGAGAAGAAAACACACATTGAAATGTGACAGTTCTGCTCTTGAGCTGGAAACATTAAAATTTACAAAGAGTATGACCTTTGATCAAATGATCAATACTTGTTAAAATAAGTATTTGTACATATTGTTCTTTCTGTCTCAATGTCCTGAACTGGGCTACAAGTGGAGTGTCAGCTTAGACGACCACATTAACCTTTTGGGGTTTAAACTCTAGGAAGTCAAAAGATGAGAAATGTAAAAGTAAAAGAAGTTGCACATAACTGAGACTTTCACTCGTTTCATCCAAACATCCATGTCCACGCAGAGGCACTAGGTTCACAGTGGACTTGGCACTGATGAAACTTGAAGCAAACCTGAATGAGGGAACAGTTTGTTCTTGCAGACCAAATCTTTCCATCATTTGGTCTGTTTGTGCTCCCAACCAAGCCTGCAAAAAATACACAGAGCACACTGCTTCCTTTGCTGAAGACCCATGCAAATGTTTCTGATAAATTTATCTCATGCTGCCCCGTGTAATGGATGGTTCAAGTGCCTTGGTGAGGCTTCTGAAAGGACTGACTGTCATCAGTTGATACCTTAGGCTTGTGTGCAGACACAGTTGCCACAAAAGAGGCAAAAAGCTAAAATAAACACCACAATATCTGTTGAAAGATGGTCGTCTCTTAACGGAGCCATTAAAATTCCAGTCTTGAAGAGAGAGTGGGCTGGATTGTCCCCTGGAATTTGCAGTTGTCATTCAGAGGAGTGTGGTATTCAATAAAATGGTAAATAGTCCAGGAAGCGCCAAATACATTTTTTATTACAGTGCTGTATGGCTGCCTATTCTCTGATTGATGCTGTATGACAACATTTTGCTGATAAGAGCAGTTGTGAGTGCTGACTTAGCTTGGTCGGGTGGGTTTGCTTCTGCTTCCTGGGAGAATGGTTTTGGATGGAAAACCAGACTTGCCTTGTTTGAATTACCTGAGTAAACCCAGACTTGTAAACAGACTTATGTGAGGCCTTTTGCGGAAGGTGAATATCGCTCTTGTAAATCACAAAAAGCTGCAGGATATATATTCCTGGCTCTGATATAAGCCAACAGAAAAGAGGAAATTCACAGCTGGAACTTTAAACCTTTGCTGTTGTCATTTTGCTCTGTACAAATTCATCGCACAAATGAGAAATCAACCTTTCTAATTATGTGAGGAGATTGCAGCAAGACAAACAAGAGCGGAAGCTGGGCATTCAGCTTTTTATTTCTTTGATATTGGAAAACTTTTATCCATAAATACTCAAGATAAACTTGACTTAGTCATATCAATTAAAGGAAAAACTTGGTCCTTTGATTTTTACTTTACGGACACTGGCTAACATAATTTTGTTCAGTAGGACCTTCAACATTACTATTACATACACATGAAAAGGCTCTCTTTGGATACTTAGAGAGAGGTACCCTGTTTTCAGTTCACTCCTGGAAAGGTGTTAAAAATCTTTCAAATGCACTTTTAAAATAAGCAGGCTTTTAGAAAAGAGATTCAAGTGGCTTTGAGTGCTGGTGAGTGTTAAAAAACATACTTCTAAAGCCTTTAAAGATAACTTTTATCCCTCCAAATCCATCACCTGCACTGTTGTATTAGTATCCACTCTTTCCTTGTTTTCTTCTTGCCTACCCTGCTTATGAGTGGACTCAGTTCACTCTAAGCTTCTCACCCATTGCCATGCACAGACTGTTAAAATCACCTTTCTACCATGATCATCCTTTGTATCTTTGTAAGGTTGGCACTGCAAATGGTTAACACTATTCCTACAGTCGTTACAGAGAGCATGGAGACAGAAGGAGTGTTTAAAGTGTGTACTGGTGCAGCCTTAACTCTCTGAGAAGCAGTGAACTCACCTGCTGACCGTACCCTGGTGACAGGACTTCCTTGCCTACTTCATATATGAAGATTTAAGTGGTAATTATGGTTCATGTTATCTCAGTACAAAAATTGGGACCTACCCCTAATGGCAAATGCTATCGATAGTGAGATTGCTACAAATGACCTTCCAGAAGACAGCTTTTCATTATGGGTAGCATTTCAGAAAAGTGTGAGATATTCTACAAATACATCCTTTTGCTGTACTGGAAACAGGTGTCATCAATTCGGCAACATTGACTTGCTTTGCTGCATGATGAGAGAAGATGTATTTTGGAAAAGATTTTTTCCTGATCTTGCTGAGTTATTTGGCATCCAAATTGTCAGAACACAACCAACAAATTAAGAAACAGAATAATAAGAAAACTTTCCCACCTATGAGCTAAGAAAGTTAAGTCAAAGTCTTGTGAAGGTTTGCCAACATTTCTTGCAGATTTCTATTGTCCTATCAATATACATCATCTTACAAAAAAATCAGTTATGCCTGTTACTGTTTAAATGAACTTAGAAATCTTCTATATGCAAATTACACCAATAAGTTATTTAATTCCACTGTTCATCAGTAGTTCTCCAACCTTAACATCAGGGCCAGCATTAGGTAGGTCCACGGGAGCACCAACACTGAACCTTCATATGATTTCTCTTTACTGGAGAGCCAGAAGAAACATTACATGTTAAGGAGATCTCCACAGACATAACAGATACAACAAACGCTCTCTGTAAATGCACTGGGTTAAACAGAAAACCTATTTCGGTGTGTGTGCATAGGGTCACAATTTTTAGAATGGTAATTAAGGTCCCAAATAACACTAACTGCAATACATGTTACTTGCAGTGGAAGAGGGAAAGACTTGCCTGCATAAGCTCTATGCTTCTTAAGACACGAGAGGAAAACAGAAGACAGGTTTGGCCTAGGCTGAGGACAGTGTGCTCCTGCTGTACTGACACTACTCGTACATAGGTGATGTCACCACTTCCAAATCTGATTTGAATTGTTCTAGATGAATGATGACCATAATCACTATGAGCTAGCAGCTAATTCAAACCAGTGGAATATGCATTTAGAGAGAGGCAAGACAATTACATACTACAAAGATTCTTGCAAGGAAGAACAGAGTTTATGAGCAGCTGGTAGATAATAGCTTTTTTAAATAAACACCGTCTAAATGTACAATCCAGATTGCACACAGCTCTTTGAATCTCAGTGGCTGCTGTTTTATTTTCCCTGCCGGTTGCAGCCAGAGGCTCAGAAAGATGGCAATGAATTGACTGCTGGTTGCAATTAGAGAAGCCTTGTAAGATGGCATCTTCATTAGTAGGTGACCTCTCTAGCTACTAGGTTTGCATTAAACATCTCAGCAGAAAGTGTGACATCTCCCAGAACATTATCAGGTCTCAGAGAGGTGGGAGGGAGGAGTCCAGGGGGATTTTTCTATTTAAATTACTTTTCAAGTCTAAGCATATTTCATCTAAGAGGTTGTGGTTATGGGCTGCAGTGTGATCCTTGCTCTAAGAATTTGCCATATTAATCCTCTGCCTTACCTACTATAGGCTAGTCCAGAATCATAAGGGACTTCTGGCCAGCTTTTTGCAGGTTTATTTTGGCTGAATTTCAAAATCATTGCTATTTTCTTGAACAGGTGTCATTTCACTGGTGAGAGGGTTGCTCATTTTAAGACAGCATCTGTAGAGCTCTCCTTTGCTGGACTGTGTCACCGTTGCACTAGGAGATGCTTCTGAACCCCTGGCTACCTGTTGACTGTGGACAGCCACTCTCCTTCCAGGGTTCAGGACAGACAGTTCTGTACAGAAAAGCTTGCCAGACACAGTATAATGTTATCAACAACGACAGAAGACTGCTCAGGTGTGAGGAGAATTAAGGGGAGTTCAAGAAATGCATTCCTTGACTAGGAGGACCTTGTCCAGATCAAATACCTGGCAGCAACATGCAAATAGTGCCTCATGTTCTCGCTTGCTACAACCACTCTAAGATCAGCCTGATCAAGCCAGCAGGACTTTGGGGATTTTTTCTAGCTGGGAAATATTGCTGTTTTCTCATAAACCCTGTGAATAACCTTTGCTTTGATATCTCCCCTCTGGAAATCATTCATCATTCATTTGAGTCAAAGGAATCCATCAGAAGCACAGATCAATGGCCAGCTGAACAGGTAGACTTCTTACAGAAAGACTTCTCACACTTATTTGGATGGATGAGCATTAAATACCTGAAACTCTTCTCTAGGTGTCACATCAGCTCGTAACACAGAAGAGCTGAGCCCCATGGTGGGACCAAGTTCTGCCCTCAGAGAGGACCTTGCTTTTTGTGCTACAGAGAAGAGGCTTCCTCAAGGTGAGGGGGTGCCCACTCTGAGACCTATTGCCTCTCCTGAGAAGTAGAGACAACAGGCACAACAAGTAAGAACTGAGAGGCAAAAGAAGAAAACAAAAGCTTTATTAGAAAATATGCCACATCAAAATAAAGTCAATCTCACACCATTGCAGCTGTACAAAATTTGGGCCCTTAAGTTTTTTTCCAAGTAAAGATATTAATAGCAGAGACCAGCATTTTTGATGCAATTCTTTTTATGTAGAACAATATAGAGACTCTGCTCTCATAAACACAGCAGGACGCAAACAACCAGAGGCAACTTCTCTTCTCACAGCAGCAGATCTTTCCCAGCCAGCCCTCCAGCTTCTCGGGCTTCTCCCAGGACAGGCACCCGTGCAGCTCAGCTCTGCTGCAGCTCCCCTTCGCTGCCTGTTTCCCACATGCTGTCTCCCTCCTTCCCCACCTGAACTGTCTCTCATCCACCCACATGTATTCCTTTCCCAAAATAATACCCAGACAAAGCCCAGCTTCCCACAGTATTTAAATTCCTGAGCTGCCTTTGTTTTGGGTGGAAACATGTGCTTAGCAGTCTATTGCAGTATCTTAAATGAAAGACAGTTTTCTGCAAGACATAATCCAGCTTAGAGTACACCAGTGTGCTGAGATGCTACATTCAGGCCTTTGCCCTGAGCTCTTATTAAACATCAGCTATCGTATGTTTATGCGATAATAGAGCTAAGTGTCCTTATCGCAGTGTTAATGCCAATGGAATCTACCAAAGTCTGCTGTCTTATTCCTTTGAATTTGACATCCGACACAGACAACAGTTGCATCTGCAGAAATACTTTTAGGGTCCTGCACCTGTGATAAATAAAGAAAAAAGCAGAAGCGCTGCATGAGAAAGAGCAAATGGAAAATGCCTGTGAATTGGTGCTGCACACGTCCTCTGCCACACGGCAAATGACTTCCTCTTCACCACCTCCTCCCAGATAACAAAATGGCCCGGCATACAGCCAGGGCAAAATCCTCTGCACCTCAGAGCATAAAATGAATATAAAACTCCACCCTCTCTTCTTCTGTAGGGTTTTATGTCTATTGGGCACAAGAGCACGAGGCAGTGGTCCTGTGCACCTCTGAAAGGTAAATGTGAATCACATGAAGTTACAGTAGTTCCCACCTATGCCTGAACACTGGTAAGAGAGTAAGGTCTTAAAGCTTAAATCCTTGCCGCTTTGGCTCTGCAGCTGAGGAGATCCGCGGTGGCAGTGGAATTGAGCCCTGTTATCCTTATGCATTTTCTCCTGCCCTCTATAGGCCACCCACCACCCACAGATGTCCCGCAAAGGCAAGCCATGTAGCCTTAAAAAAAGCAGGAATGAAAGAGGTAATATTAAAGCAGGCTGCAAAGTGCACTGGTAAAGTTCGTTATCATACAAGTAGGAGTGTGGTGGTGTGGTGGGTCATTTACTTGGCGCCTGCAACTGCAATGCCCCTGGGGAATCGCACTAAATGTTATCATCCTGCAGCAGGGTTTCTCCTCAGAGCCCCATAAAAGAGGCCGGAAAGTTACTTGCATTCCAGAGCCAGCAACTGTTGGAGTACAACAGAGCACTGATGCCCTGGCTAAAGGATATCTGGAATGCGACATTAGCAGAGATCCAGATCCTGCCTGTACAGATTGTCACAGATGGCAAAAGCAGTATAGGGATACAAGCTAGGCTGAAAGGCTGAAGCCAGAAATATTCTTGTCTCTTGATCAGTGTCAGTGCCAAAGGACACAGCTAGACAAGCTTACTTGCTCAATTTTTTGAGTGGTCTGCCATGAAGCCCAAAACCACTCCCTGTAGATGCATGGATCTGAGGCATTCAGGTACAAGACACTTCTTCATGTTGGGTCAGCCAGCATGGTCCTACTGCATAGCTCGTTTCAAGAAGCAGTAGCATCCACAGGCAACCTGTGAGAGCAGCCTCAGGAGTTTGGGAGGAGTCATATTTTTTCTGTGAGGTATTTGAAATACTGTATTTCTCTGAAAAGAGGTTGGAAAATGCAGCCAAGAAGCAGAAGGAAAGAATGAGGATCCTTTTTTCTTTAAGACATCTATATCTGTCAAGCTTGGCTGAACATGAAGCCTTTGGAGAGGCAGGACTTTTGAAGTAAAAATGAGAGCCATTACAGACTTTTAATACCAATATTTTTAATATCTCAGCTTGGGTATAAAGTGTAGAAGAAGTGATAGGACAGCTAGAAAAGACTGGCTTGGTCTCAGCAGCCTTCAAAGAGAGTATGAAAATGCTTGGATCTACACATACATCTCTCTAATTCACTTGAGTACTGGAATTCAGCCCCACTCTGCTAAAAGACTAGTTCAGTGCTCAGGAGCAGAATCTGTCTTACATTTTGGAGCTATAAAAAGTAGCTAGGACTCAAGTTTTGAGAAAGTGCCTCCTTATAAGCACAAGCAAAGGGGCCAAAGTGATTTTATCAAGCTAAAGACTGGGGATGTAAATCTGCGGTGAAAGGGAAAATGGAGAAAATAAAAGTTTTGTCTGTAAACGGGTCTCATTCCAACATAACCAATTCCATCCTGACCCAGCATCAGAAAGTGGTTTAATGAACCACAGCTGAAGTGGGAAGCAGAATTGCTCAGGTTTAAGGACACACTGTCTCCGCTCCGCGAGGCACAGGGAATTCACGTCAGGGTTTCAAGGGAAACCCCTTCCCTCAGATCGCCTGTTCCTGCCCAGCGCAATTCATGCTGACAAGACTAACAGTTATGAGCAGATAATAAAATGTTGGTTGACGTTGCACGTGAAATAAGTTTCAGGGCTCTGCTCCTACTTTTACAGGATACATCTGCATACAGATACATGCATCTTCCAAAAGTATCTATAAATACGTAGGTGTGTCAGACTTCGTTTCATTTAGCCCACTCTTGTCTTTGTCATAAAAAAACGCCTCAGGGGAGGGCCAAAGAAATATACAGTGAAAGTTTAATTTCTGTTCTGACAAATCACCCTTTTGAGTTAAAGAGGATGCATTTTGTTCTGGGGAAACCTCTCCTGATTCTGCTGTGACAAAGCAGCAGCCTCAGCCTCCAGGTCTCTTTGCAGCGTGGTACCTCTCAGGCAGGTGTGGTGGATGTGCTCACCCTGGGCTCCTTTGGCCTCCCAACCTCTCGCAGCATGAGCAAAGGGAGGAAAACACAACCACTGCTGGAACAAAACGTCCTTGTAAAACAACAGATCTTCCTAACTTTAAGCATTTGCTAATTAAGGCTATGCCTAGGAAACGAGACCTGTACTTTCTAATCTCCATAGAAATGCTCAGTCATGTTTCCTTCCTAACCCATGCACGGATCTCTGCAAGCATGTCAGCATGGACTGGCAAGCCTTACTGGATGCTTCAGCCTATTTAGCCAGCACAATGTTTGTCTGAAGTATGCAGAGAGGTTTTTATTAAAAAAGTGTTTGTTCTCTTATTTATAGCCAAAATTAACAAGAAATTCAAGTGATCATTCTGCCTTTCCTGTTTATCATGCGTTACAATGGGAAACCTGGGATCCTGAGAGGTGTCTACAAATTCCTGGAAATTCACAGACGTTTGCATGCATTCCCATAATATTTGACTAAAACTAGGACTAAAAGTTACAACCATGAAAATGTTCTTTGTAGCAGGTGTTGGTCTTTTTTTGTTAGAAAACTGGGTTATTCAATTATTTGTCAGATTGAGATTTTGACTCAGAGACTCCGGTTAGAAGCTAACTTGAAATCTTAAAAGACACTTGAGGTCTTGCTTGCAGTTTGGTGGTCACTCCACCCTCTTCTTCTGACACAATCTAGGAGTACCCAGGAGTTCCCCCATCTCTTGTCTGCGCAGCTGCTTGACTGTCTGTCAGCTCCTTGCAGGCAGACTTCTGGCAATCTGTTTGGATGCATGTGGCAGAATAGGGAGCTGCCCGGTTTGCTCACTCCTGGAACTGAAAGTTCTCTGGAGAATGCCTTCTTGTAGTGTGTGGGCCCCGTGGGCAGGCCCGCTATCACAACACACAGCTAACCTGACGTTAGGGAGACCTTCAACTGTCATGCCCACTTATCAGTAGGTCCTCTCCTCACAGTCAAAGGTATACCATGGTGTTCAGGATAGTCAGTAATGCTGGCACTGTGCTTTGGAGCTCCCTGGCTTATCTGTTCTGTGAATGGTGGGATCCTACATCTTTACCTACACCAGCAGTGACTCCTGCATGTAGCTCTAGAAGCCACGGTGGCAGCAGCAGTAGTGATGAAGATGTCTGCTGCCAGACAAGGCAGCTCGTTTGCCTTAAGCTCTAATGCAGAGGAGCTTGCGATTGTCATTCTGTGGCCAGTGTGTACTGGATTTTTCTTCCTTCAATGCATGTTTTCAGAAAAGACTTTCTGTCCCCTCAGTCTGAGTTCACTTTGTTCATTCCTTACCTCTTTTTCCCTTATCAGTGAGGGGAACGGCTTTTTGGTTGGCCTGTCTCACAGTAGCAGTTTACTTAGCATCTGGGAGAAATCCTAAAGAAAAAAAGAAAAAAAATCCATTCCAGGAAGCAAGAGTCGTGTAACGAGTATGTGTTCCATATCTGCTCCCTGACTAGCATTTCAAATCCATCTTAATAACAAAGCAACTGAAGTCTATTTGCATTTTATAAAAACAAAATGTGAAATCTTAGCCTAATGCTTTGAAATCAAATCTAACAGCTCACAAATTCCATGTGTCATGCTAATCTGAAGGCTCTGCCTACCATAAACATTTCTGAATCCACAATTGCATTTAATGCTGCCTCTGCCACCCTTCAGTGGAAGATGAGAGAGAAGAAAAGCTCTCTCTGCAGCACTGAAAGTAATCAGCCTTAGAATAATCAGCCTTATATAATCAATCTTAATTGTAAAAATATTTTTAAAAGAAAAAGGATAGAGTAGAAGTTTGTGACAATAACAAGAAGATTATCTGGTCATTGGATTTTTAAATTCTATTGTCTAGTTAAATTAGCCAATTCCCTCCGTCTTTCCAATGACAGATTTAGCCAATTAACATGACCAATAAACTTTATGATGTGTAGATTAGGATTTCAAAATCGATTAAACAATGTTTAGGAGGTAAGTGCAATTAGGCTACATCGCAATCCTGATGGTATTTGTAATTAACTTGGAGCTTCAACCTGAAAGGCCGAAGGCCAGATGCTCAGCAAAGCACAGCTGACGGTAAGATAATTAAGTTATATCACATGATGCTAGCTCCTGCTTGGGCTTAATCCAGAACCATAGCCTTACGCTGGAAGAATTACTTTAATTATACAGTGTGAAGGGAGAACATGTCTCCCACAGACATAAAATTGTTTAAATTGTGATGTGCACCCTTAAGCCTCGAATCAACAAAATTCATTCAGACACCTGGGGACACCCCTACCAGCTGGATTTTGGTGGGACTTAAAATTAAGAACAGGCTTATTTATGTAGAGGCCAAGATGCCAAGGAAGTGAAGGGCCGGGGTGCACTGGCAGAGACAGATACAAACAGTGAGACTTCTGCTGCTTTGCCCTTTGCCATTTCCTCCAGGGAATTAAGATTAATTGTAATTAATAAGATTATGATCTTGTCTTAAAAGGCTATGAAGCTGTAAGACTGTATTTCCACATTCAGTGGCCCATGGAGGTCACTACCACAAGGTTCTTGAATGCCTCAAGTCTGTGAGCGACTCTGAGGAGACCGGAAAACATCATGTACATGGATAAGGCCCCAAACAACATGAAAAGGTGGTCACCTATTTCTACATACAACAGAGAGAAAGTCACTTTGTAGCGAACTGTCACTTTTTAATGGATACTTAACAAATTAGGTGTTTGGCTCTGAATGATGCAGATTGGTGTGTGGTTGCACTTGATTACTTTTTAGGAGTCAATCAGCATTTTTTCCTTTCTCCCACAGAAGCTGTTTAGATCTACATCTTAAGCACCAGAGAGATGAGAAGCTGAGAAAAGGGCAGGAAAGGACAGAAACATATGTACAGCACATCTGCAAAAAAATTTGTATTTTTCACTTGGTTGTATTAATGTATCTGCTTACAAATTTTGGGATTCATCTTGTCCATCTTCCTATATCTAAGAATTATCTGAGTTTCCCTTATAAGCAGTAGAGAAAAATAAGCACCCCCAGAGGGCAATATATCCTAGCTATCTTTGGTGGCCGTGCTCAAATGGGGTGACTCACTCCCCAGAGACGGCTTTTTCTTTCTATAGAGAGATTTTAAAGGACGAGCTTAGACTGGGATGACCAGTTTTTAGTTAGTGGGAGAAACTCTACCCAAAGAGACCAAAAATGTGAGGATTTTTCCTAAAGAACCAGTCAGTGATTAAAGTGAGTAGGAAACTGAGAAGGAGAACAGAGCCCTGCTGTAAGAGTTGTAGCTCATTTACATTTATCTTCCCATTCATTTGCCTCTTTGCAGCATTTAACTGCTATGTACTAAGACGCAGCCTGGATCCTTACTCTATGTCGGCTAAGCAAGCTTTTGAGGTGAATAGGAATTTTTCAGAATAAGGGTAAAGATAATACTAAGAATGCACATCTGGATTTCTTCCTGTGAGAAAAATAGGAATGAACAATCTTACTTATCCTTTGCTACAACAGATGAATGTCATCACCCACTAAAACCTACCTACAACAGGACAAGTAAAAAGAATTCGCAGTCTTTGAGCCAAGCTTGGACAACTCTGTTCCTGGAAGTAAAAGTGGCTTCTTTTAAGATTAACGGTGCATTCTGCACCCTTCAGCTTAACACGGGAAATGGGAAAAAGGTTTTTGGAAAACAGCATCAGCCTTGGGCAATACGTGTATTTGGAAGGCTCTGTAACATGTGCCTTTGCTGAGACCTTGCTTTCTTCTTATCCTGTTTACTCAGAGCAGATTGATACTTTATTCTTCTTTTTATCCCAGCTCATTCTCACTTCTGCTTTTCCCTGCTGCGTTTTTACAGTGTGTTGTGTTGGAGGTCAGGCGAGACAATCATGATTCTTCCAACCACGAAACTGCTTGATGTCTGTTCATTGTACCTTCCCTTTCTCCTTCCCTTTCTTCTTCCCTCCTTCTCATGATTTCATGCTCACATGTGACTTCAGTCTCCAAAGCTTGTTCTGCACCATGAGATCCCCACTTATCCTTAATGATGCTCCTAATCATGTTGATTTATTTTAAAAACATAATGGTGATGCAAGCTTCTCTTCAGCTTTTTTGTAGAAAATTCCCTTTGGATATCCATTCTTGAAAACTATTTGTTTCATGATAGCTGGAATACATCTGCGGCATCTAAAGAAGATGAGCCTACTCCTATGCAATAAAACTGGTATTTCAAAGCTCTAGTGTAACTTCACTGGTTTCACAGAATCACAGCAGGGAGGAATTTATATCCGTTGGGTTTGTGCTACTCCAGAGCACACCTTGGTGTAACATGTTTATTGGTTTCAAACCTCTGATGTAATTTGTGAACCTGTACTTTATGTATTTGTCCTTAAAGACTTTGCCCTACCCCACTGACTGTCTAGAACAGCTCTTTGTTTCAAAGGCAAAACTACTAATCGATGCCATTTTCATGGCAAAAAATCTTTCTAGAGTAATTCAATTTTATCATTCTGATTTAAATAAGTTATCCAGCTGAAGGCAACCAAATTTGTTTCTGGGCAATCCTCTGTGTTAGTAAGTTGCATGGATGTACGTGATGGAAAGGCTGGTCTACTCTTTCTAAAGGTATTCCCTGTCAACTCCTCTCCCTTACTTGTACAGCTGATTTGCAAAGTGGCTGTCTGCAATAGCAAGGGCCTGACGGTGAGCTCAGAAGTGTCTTATTACCTGTGTTCTCAGGTATTTCTGTTGTGGAAAACTCCTTTGTGTGACCACAGAACTACTGTATTACACTGAACTCCCAATTAGAAGTAAATATGCACCTAAGAGAGGTTTTTTTCTCATACCTGTTGGTCTGAGTTATTATGCCTTCAAACCTTAAGACTTAGATCCATATATCTGCTGTTGCCAGTTTAAGGAGGTGGTTAAAATAAAGTATGTGAGATGTAGAATAGCAACTTTCAAGTTGTTATCTATTGACAAGGGTTAAGATGGATGTTTAATCTTAGGGACCTAGATACGCCTAGCAGATATGCATGGTGTGACTCTGACAAGCAGGCAGTGACTAACCCAGGATTTCTCTGTGACATGACAGCATCATCGTTGTCGAGGGTCGAAGGTTCCTACCTGCCCTGCGCTGCTCAACCTGCTACATGGTAAAGAGCTGACCTCTACCAGACTATAGAATCGTAGAATCAGAATCACTGAGGTTGGAAGGGACCTTTAGGATCATCGAGTCCAATCATCTGCCTAAAGCTCTATCGGACAAAACAGACTAATGCAAGTCAACCTTTGCAGCAGATCCAAGGCAGAATGTTGGCGGCTCACATTTTGGACAGAAAGCATAGAAAATATAGATATTTAGCAGAGCAATGCTTATAGAACTGGCTAAGGGTGCTGCTGCTCAGACATATTAAAGGAAAGAGCATTTTGCTGTACTTTCTGAATTGACTTGAACTTAACCCCAGGGTCCTGTCAGTATTGCCTCCCGTGGCTGGGAGAGGGGCTGTTGGGTGCAGGGCATCTGCTCTGGTGGTCCCCATGCCCACAGCATCGCCACCAGCCAAGGACACAAATCCCGGGGATTTGCTTTATCAAGAAAAACTCTGACCTGCTGCAGTGGTCCATGAAAGCTGGCATCAACTCCTTATTGTTAAATGCTTTGGGACACCTCAAATATGAATGGAGCTATATAAAATTCAATTCTATTGTAAAGAAAACAGCTGTCATCAATTAAGGGCTACGTTCAGCTTTTGAGATGTGGACGACTGTCCAGTAGGGAATGAACAGAAAACTCAACCCATTTAACTTTAGAACAGAGATTTGTCTTCTCTTTCCCAGAAACCAAAACCCCAGGGATTTTGAATCTATAAACCACATATAGCGTATCACCCAAACAATTTCTTTTGAGGTCTGAAAAACCTCTTGCTGCTAATTATTGGTTATAGATGGTTTGAAAGAAAAATGTCATTTTAATGCTGGGTTTAATTAAAATGCCTTTAATAACAGTCATGGGTTTTACAGCACAAGTGCTAAAAGGCCAAATCTTGCTTTCACAGTGAATTGAATTCAGAAGAACTAGATGAGCAAGCAGCCCAAGCCAGATTTGGGCCAAACTTCGGAAAACAGTTTTGCTTTTAATGTGACTGAAGTCCGCTTCCCAATAAGAACGTTTTCTGGAAAGGAGCAGATTTACTGTTTGAACTTTATCATTTCCTCTTCTGCAAAACAATAGGAGAGAAAAGGAACCTTTCCAATTTTTCACCCCTTTAATTAATAAGACATTCTTTGGCGTATGACAGGAAAAATATGTGATGAATGTACTTGATAGGTTATGATTAATAGTGGTCTAGGGAGGTTTTAGAGACATGAGACGCCCCATAAACACGGAATTAATACCAAAGTGAACATTTTTATAATGTCCATTTTGGCAGTCTCCCTGACCTAAGATGTTAGTAGGTTTATATGTCATTTAATTAATGCTTTAAAAAAAATAAAATGCAAACAGCTCTTTTCAAACCATAACAATTCATTGTATGACTTATGTGGGTTTGAACTGGCACAGTTAGTCAAAACATTCCTAGTGCCACTTTATTTCCATAAACCATTTGTATTGTAAACTTTACCAGAAATTTCTGTGCCAGGTTTGAAGAGTTCAGGCAGAGGGTACTTTGAATATAGAGGCTGGATGTAGCCCGCTTATCAAAATTATTTAATAATGTAATTAGTAATAATTAGAGAAAGAGAGGGAAGCTACACCAACGGTATCTGGAACTTATAACCAGAGTGTGCAGCTAGATATAATATATTTTAGGAAAAATTAATCTCTCTATTCAGGTGTAAAAATACTGGCCCTGTTTTACCTCTCACAGTGGTGGAAATGACAAATAACTAGTGGTGTTAATCCGAAATAATATAAAAATAAAGGGATCTTTTGGCCCATCATTGTCCATCTCTAGCATTAAAGGTGATGTAGGTGATGTCTTCCACTTGGTCGTCTCTAGAAAGGTCCTCAGTCCAGGGTTGTTTTGGGTACTCTGCTGAGCTGATGGTAGAGGCAGTCAACCACTGAAGAAAAGCAAGCTGGGACAAGGATATAGAAACAGAAGGACGGGATTATACTTACTTAGTGGCTGCCACTCTAGAGCAAAATGCAGAAGCAGTGTATTGGTGCAGGATGAACAGCAAGCCAGAGGGAGCCGCTTGGTTTGAAACCCTGAGCTGGCCAGGGAGTTGAGTTGAGGAGCACTGAGAAGAGGGACAAAACACTGCATGTGCTACAGGCCCTTCATTTCTGAGCACCCAGACCTAAAGACCACAGTTATAGAATAGTAA
Source organism: Burhinus oedicnemus (assembly GCA_008921705.1). NCBI lineage: Eukaryota > Metazoa > Chordata > Aves > Charadriiformes > Burhinidae > Burhinus > Burhinus oedicnemus. The sequence goes on from VFFE01008996.1 coordinate 844,517, forward strand.
TATACTCATCAACCTTCCCCAGCCTCCAAAAGAAAGAATGGAAGGGAGGAAAAATGGAAGGTTAATACTTGAAAGCAATCACCCAAGTGATGGCACTGTTAGAGAAAGGATGGTTTCTTGTCTGGTTACTAAACCAGCGATCATCAAGGGACAACTGAAATGTCCATGTTGCTCCTAAAAAAAGGAAAATTAGAACGTGTAGCTGAGGATCTTAAATCACATTTCACCTAAAATATAAGAAGCTTTGTCAAGGAGAAGAGAACAGGGATATTGAAGCGGTTGTGATGAAAAGATGTATTTTTAGAGAAAAATGAGGCGGAGTAACATTATATACTATGCTGTAAAAGACCATAAAGGAGTAAGCAGTCACGTAGCATGGATAAAACTATTCAGAGTACATAAGTACAGTATACTATGCTATGCAAAAATATAGGATGAAAAATAAATATTAATACTAAGGATAAGGTCCAGGTTTTCCTGAGTATGATACCAGACAATTTTCTTTATCAACTAAGATAAAGTTTGCTGAACAAGAGAGCACCCTTAATTAGACTTTGTTTTTGTAAGTGATAAGAAATAAAAACTTGTTTCAAGTGGATCATGGGTTGATTCAGTTTAAATATAATTTAAGGATAAACAAAGGCAGTTTTGTAATTAAGGTTTTAGATTTCAAATGGGTAAAGACTGAAAATGAAGGTATCTAATTAGTGAACTATCCAAAAGAAATCAAGGACCTGAGTGCAGAGGAAACATAGAATTACTCAAAGTCAAAGCGATGAAGCCTATCTGGAATCTATATCATAAGCAAAGGAAAAACCTTTGTAAACTTGTGGGGAAGCCTTAAAGAATATTTTAAGATTTTAGAAAAAGCCTTCTCAGGAGGGAAAAATTGAATGATCAGCAAAATGAGCTACATTAGATGTCAGGAAACATATAGGTAAAGTGAGAATCAATGAAATTGAAGCTCAATTACGCTCTGAAAAAAATTGAGACAATAAGCAAAAAGCTGTTTAACCATATGTGTAAGATCAAAGAAAAAGTAAAGCCCCACTGGAGTGAAGAAGGTTTAGAAATCAATGCTAATTCAGGTACATTCTCAAAGCTCTGCCTTGTTTTTAATAAAAATAAAGTAGGCTGAGTAATGAAAGCGAGATCCTCGAATTGAAAATACACACAACTGAAATTGAAGCAGAAGCCTCTGGACCAGACAGTCTCCCTCCTGGAACTGTGAAAGAAATGGCATGAGAAACTGAAGATCAGGTAATAATTTTTGTACTGATTATGTTAAATTGGCATGGTGCATTATGGTTGAACATAACTAATATAATGCTGCTGCTTGTGAAAAGATGGAAATAGCCCACTGACAACTAGGGGCTAACCTTACTGTAATAGTAGACAAAATATAAGAATGTCTTTTGAAAGAAAGTATACGTAGAGAGAAATAAAAACCAATATAGAATGCAGCATGGCTTTAACAAAACTGAATCATGCAAGAATAAGCAGGTATATTTCTTTGATGATAAAAGTACTTTCCTAGACAAAGGAAATGCAGCATTTTATCTGGATTTCAGGTAAACATTTGATACAAAGCCACAGGAAAAAAAGGTTACATTATGTGTAGAAGCTAGGAATTAATATAATAACTATAAGGTCAACAAGGAACTGCCTAAAGGGCAGCTCACAACGGGTTCTGCTGAAAGGGAAATTATCAGGTGGGAGGAAATCTATTGTTTGACGGATTGACCTTAGGACCTATTTACTTAATAGTTTCATTAGTGACCTTGGCACAGAAAATAGTAGCAAATGAGAGATATTTACTGATGACATAAAACTGGAAAGCATGAAAAGAATTGAAAAGAAAGAAATGGATAACCTTGGGGGCTGGTGTACTAGAAGTGAGATCATGTGTAACAGAACCGAGAGCAAAGACACAAGTCTGCCTCCATCTGTCAGCTACTGGCTAGTTGGAATCTTCAGAGACAGCTAACTAGTATTAAGCATATGGATACAGGTCCGAGGGTAGGCCATCTGCCTCCAAACCATGGATTTCTACTGGAAAGAAACATGTGCATATGAATGGACCACAGGATGGTTCTGGGCCATCAACAGGATGCATCCATGGACAAACCCAGAAGTTACTGTGGTGAGTGTGTAAGGGAGGTACTTCCAACAGCAAAAGGAAAATAGCAGTGCTGCATGAGAAGCTGTGGGAAGTCCACAGAGGGAATACTGTTTTCTTTCCTGCTCGTCTATTATCAAAAAAGAAGCACTGAAACTGGAAATAATGCAGTAGGGACTTCTCGAAAGAGTGGAGAGACTACTTCCTGAGAAAATACAATAAGGCTCTTGTTTGGGTCAGCAAGGTGAAGTTTGAGAAGAGGTAGGATTGTTTTCTCTAAGTATATTGGGGGTAGAGAAAGGAGATCAGAGAAAAAGAGCTATTTAAGCTGAAGGACAGCTCTGGCACAAGAGCTGCATACACTGCTTCCTACTCAGAGCTCTAAGTCTTTGGAACAGTTTCCCAGTAGCAGTATTTGAAGGAAAAAAACCTCACTAGCCTGTTATTAATCAGTTTATGCAATGGACTCTACTTCCACCAGTTGCCTGATGTAGCCAGGCAGAGGGCTCACAGCCTGCAGGATCTCTTCCACTCTACACTCTGAAGCTGCAGCCGCATGCATCTTGCCAGCTAAGGTTCATTTGCACAGGTTTCCTCTGACAATTTCAATATAACTGATTCCACTGATGACCCATCATCATAAATATTGGGGCACTTTGAAAATGCTGGCTTTGAAAGAAAGGTGGGAGACCTGCAGAGAGCTACCTCCACACTTTTGGCAGTATTAGCCTGATCATAGGGATTTTAAGAGTTAACCAAGCTCAGAAACACTGAAGCTGAAAAAAGGAGCAGGGAGGGTGTGGGGCAGGAGGGAGGAATTGTCAAAAGAAGGCAAGTTAGGGTAAGACCTTACTGAGCCCTGTCCTTTCAAATTTCCTGTGCTTGACACATCATCAGGATGATGTCAAAGTGACTTAACCAGCTATGACACTTCATTCCAATGATGTGGCCAAGCAGAGGAAATTTGAAAGGATGTGGCTTATGGTACTGAAAACAATCGTTTAGAGAAATGCATGACTGCTGTTTTTCAATTTAAATGAATTTTAAGCCCTTTCTCCCCTCTCCTAAACACATATTGCACCACTTGGAATATTTGCACTGCTGCTGAGCTTGCCAAAGGTTGTTAAAATGGCTTTACTGTGATTAAAAGGCAGCCCCTAGTTTTGATGTGGGCACTTCATTGTATTTTCTGTTGTGTATTATAGTATCTATGGCACTACATGGGTAACTACTAAAAATAAAAAATTTAATTCTGTTGTTATTGCTGTTACTAGTTTTGATACTATTAGCTCGTAATAGTAACACGAAGCAAGCAAGCTCTGCGATCCCAGAAGCCCCAAAGCTTTTGGCACACTTGCCCCCTCCCACGCCCGTTCACTTTGCGGCCCTCTTCCATAGCCCTGGCCAAGCTGTTGGTGCTGGGGATGATCGGCAAACCCCACCTATCCTGCCAAATCCTGTGTCAGAGCCCAGGACAGCAGGGACTGCCCCTAGGATGCCCTAGCAGTCTTCTGTGTGTAGGCAAGCCTGGGGTGACCGCGTCCCTCAGCAGCAACTGGCCTGGCCACAGCCAGTGCCTGCAAGGGCAGCTCACCCTGTCTCATGGCCCCCACCCTGCAGCAATCCCCGCTGCCACGAGGAAGATGGGGAGGCACTGAACAGAGTGGCTTTTTTGGGGTACCAGATGTCCTTTGTGGTGGACAGATGCTGCTGTCTCCATCTCTCCCAGATCCTCGAGAACTTTACATTAAAGCTTCTTCTCAACCTTGAGGGGCAGTGTGCCTTGTGACAACATGGCATAACATTTTCTAGAGCACTGAAATGCCTTGGAAACATCGTTTTCAAAAGAAAGCTCATTTTCAAAAATGTCTTAGCCATGAATAGGCTTCAATAACACGAGTCACAGTTACAGCAGTGTCTCAGTTCCCAAGGCACATCTGAAAACCCTAGCTGTTCTTTCATGGGTAATAGGAGGGAGCAGATTGTTCAAATGCCTATATAAAGGATGTGTGGTATATCTGTGTTTGGGGATGCTTAGCTCAAGCCTGGGTGCAGTAAAATAACTTCTAGGAACAGAGGGACTGTTACACTCAAAAAACTGTATCAAAAAGCACCTTATGTATTACCAAAAAGAACTGATAAAGTCTCTTTTGGTCCTGAAAAAAAGGCCGGGCAGATTTTAAAATGTTAAGAGATAAATTAAAATAAAAAAAAGAAGAACATTTATTTTTGAAAGTGGAGAAAAAGGGAGAATGAAATGTCCAGAAAATCAAATACTTATGTGACTCAGTCACTAAAATACACAGTAATTATAGCTGTGAAAGAAGTCTGAGGACAAACATACCTTCAGTACTTACACTCTTCTTAGTTAAAAACAGATAACTTTTATTTAAAGAATGTGAATCCTTTCTTTGTTTTTGCCGGTCTTTCTTTGTTAATGCTGGTTTACCGTTTCAGCTTCCACTGCTGTTTTAAGCAAGCAAAGCTTTATCTTAAACATGGTACATAATATTTTCTGGCAAGTCTTAAGTCCTTGAATTCATCTTATCTCTATGGTGACGAGCCTACATTTGCAATAAAGTATCAAGGCTTTGCAGAGTAGAGGCGTTCTCAGATAAAAGCTGGTGCCTTTGATTTATGGCAGTTCTCAGCTTCTATCATTTGAAAAAGACAAATTCCCGGTTATTGGTTAGCAACAGCTTTTTCAGGAATAACTATTTTGGAGTAAAAAACCCCAACTCTATGATTACACGATCTGACTCAAAGCATTGCTAATTTACACAAAATTATATGTGACTGCTGAAACCAAATGGACACACACGTGTGTCATCTGTGTTTGAAGTACCATAAAACTCCTTGTTGAGAGGAAGGAAGCAACACAGACCAGTCTAGGACTAAGAAGAAAAAACTGTTTCCCATGTAATAACTTTTACAAATGGTATTTGTAAATGTCTTCCTTACTCATGTACGCTCACTCCCACATAAACTGTAGCTATGACAGTAGCCAAGAGCTGTTGGCCCATTTATCTTTCTACCAAAAAGGGTGTGATGTTCAATTCCCATTAAAACTGTTAAACGGACACTGAATAGCCAACTGCTTAACAGAATGACGTTTCCTTTTGAGAACACAGCCCTGTTCTGGTGACAAAGACCATTCCATCTCTCAGCAGGCACACACCAGCAGATTTGCAATGCTTACCTGGCATAAGCAAAACATCATGCTGAAAAGCATGTTGAAATACGCATTTTTGTGTTCAGGTAATGCTGAAACTGGCCGCAGGAGGTCTTTGAGTACGTCTGAGGTAAGGTCTGGTGCTTTGTAGGCACCATGAGGACAGTGAAAATAAAAAGGATCCTGCTAAGCATGTGCAGTAGAGAACACAAACTTTCTAGTGGAACGTACAGTTCTCTTTTTCTTAGAGAGTGTAATGGTATTATTTTGCAGTAATATTTTGCCAGGTAATTCTTTCCAAACCCAATCAACAATTCTTTCATAAAGGTGCTATAGAAGATTGTGAGGCTGACACGATGTCTTTTGAAAAGAATCTGTGAGGGCAGATATTAAAAGTTTTGCAAGCTTTTTCACTTTTAAGCTCAGCTATGTTGCTAGTTCAGTCATAAAAACCCAGTTGAAACTATGTGCAGCACATGTTTGGTTTCAATTGCCAGTTGATTTCACCCAATTTATATATATATTAGATCTTTGCCAGTGAGAGCAAGGATTTTTTTTTTTTACTACCAATTGATGCCTTACACTAAGTCCTCAGAGTCTGCGTCAAATTTTAACTTCTGTTGGTTTTAGCCCTGTAAAAAAAGAGGAAGAAAAATGTTCCAAAATCAGCTCCCCCAGACCTCCTTGATCTTATCTGACATTTTCATATGAATGCCCCTCTAGGTCTCATGATCTCATTATTCATGAACAAAGATTTATAGCATCGATTTCTTTTCCAAATATGTCAAAGTGGAAACTAGCATTTCAGGCCCCTTAAAACATTACAAGAAATATGATGTTGGGAAAGAGGTGTAGGAGGAAAGGTAATAACAGCAGTCATACAATGCCCTGGGGAAAACCTGTTTCCTTCAAGAAGCAACATCTTTTGTCTTTGTATGGAGCTTAATGTTGAATGAGATATTTGAAAGGAATTCCAAACTGGTATCTCAAAGGGATCTGACCAGACAGAAACATGTGATTTTGAAATGCTGCTGAGCTGGAAGGAAAGACAAGACCAGCACATCTGTGGATGCTATAGAGACCAAGGAGCTTTGGGTGTCTGTCTGCACAGTATCTGCTGTGAACTTTTGTTTTGTTACTTATTTCAGTTCTGACACAGCCAAGATCCATGGACAGGATGTGTGTAGTTACTGGGTGACACAAGACTAAACTTCCAACATAAAACTGCCGTCCTCACCCATACAATTTTTTAAAACAGAAAACAATACTTTTTCAATAAAAAAGTTTAAGAAAGAAACATAAAAACGATTATTTTCCTAGTTTGCAGAAAGTTATATGCCTGTAACCACAGTGCAAAACAGTTGTCACATCAGATAACCCCCAGATCAAAAAGTGACATCCCATTAAAATAAAGTTTCCTTTGCTGGATGCCTCCTCTGATTCCCCCTACATTCTCTCTTTGTCCTATGTTTATTTCCTCCTTGTTTCTAATCTGATCTAATTTCTAACCTGCTGCTATTCAAATGGCTATTTTGAATGCTATTTTGGCCTTGTTTCCCATGCATAGCCATCGGTGTCATAACCACGAGATTCTCATGTTTGCACTCAGAGCCACTTCTTGGGCTGCCACAGCATTTTTAAGCCATGACAGTCTGCTACAAACACTGTAGGAACTATTCTTCATACAAACACTTTATCATACTACAGTTTCTAACATGGTCTTAGCTTTCCACAGCCGCCCCATGATGCATAAATCACACAGAAAACAGGTTTGTAGCAAGATTCACAGCGGCTCCCTTTTTTTTGTCAGTTTTTGAGCCTCTGGGCACACCATTATATACAAACCTATTTCAATCACCATATTTATATTTACAAACCGCAGACCCTAAAGAAAACAAAAGAAGCTGCCGTTAATAAGTATAGTTTGTAGGCAGGGAAGGAAGCCATCAAAGATACGCCTCATTAAAGTCCCAGTGAAGTCAGTAATAACCTTTCTTGTGATCCATTGGGCACTGAACAAAAACGGCACCCAAGAAGGAATACTCAAGTGGGATTTAAAAAGTCTATTAAAAAAGCCCATCCCTAAAACGTGTTAATTCCCCATCTCTTTGCGGACTGTGAGCTTGCCAGAGCTCTTCTGCTGCTTCTTCTTTAGGCTGGCTAAATCTGTTCCATTCCCTTTCAGTCAATGACACCGAACGGAGCTGTGTGCCAAGGCTTTCTAAATTATCTTTCCTCTTTGCATGTGCAGAGCAATTTCCGCAAGATACGGTTTTGCTTAGTGCCTTGCATGACTGGGGATGGAACAAATGAGGAATTCTGTGAGCTTTTTTATATTAAGCCCCAATCCACACAGATATGTCTATAATCTTTATACCAACAGCCCTCTCCTTTTGATAGTAACTTAATGATGACAAGTATTCTTTTTCTACAGGTCAAATGTACTAGGTAATGCTTCAAATGATCTATCTACTAAAAAAGAAAATGCTGGCAAAGATCATTGTTACAGGTGAATCATAGGAATAGCAAATTCAATCCAGTCGCTGCTGCATGTAATTACTGCAGCAAGTATTTTAGATGCCATACAGGAGTACTGTTGTCCTAGTTGGACAGCCTTTGTAATGAAGGTGGGAAATAAAAACAGACTAATCTGTTTTACATCAAAAAGGCATATTAGTTGATAGGAAGCTTCAAGATAATCTCTGCACTGTATGTAGTGTCAGCCTTGACACTAGGCACTGAGCAAGGGATACGTCAGCCTTTTAAACTCAGATTGTTCCAATGTGGAGATGGGATAGACATCCTGCTTGTGAGGGAATCCAGGGCAAAGCTGGAGGGATAAACTTTCTGCCCTTTTCTCCCTTCTTATCTCAGTATAAAAAGGTCTTAGAGAGTTGGCCAGTCTAAAATTACTTGACCTAGATAAGAGATGTAGAGCTCAGTAAAGAGAAGACAATCTGGTGGGGTGGCATGAGATGGGTGTCCAGTGCTCCATATAGGAGAGGCATGCACTCAGGATGAAGAGCAAAATTTGGTTGTGTGCATGTTTGTTCAGAGAAACTTGAGATGAAAGAGGCTTTTTAGATCACATAACCCAGAAAAAAGGGTTATGGCAGGGTTTGTTGTGTTCCTTCGTTCCACTGCCACCCTTGGGTGAGCCAGTGGCAGAGTGTGTTACTCAGCAGGGTACGGTGTCACTGGCGCAACTAACAGCACGCAGTCAGGGGAATACGTGAGTTCCCTATCCAGGGCACAAAGAAGTTAGGCACCAAGAGCACGTTCATTCTGCAACCAGGGTGCATGCTTGTGCTAGTTTAAACCTACGTCGCTCAGTCAGCTGTACATAAGATACTTCAGTGTGAGCTTTACCCTAAGCCATGCAAACCTCCGGGGAACCCCCGGGACACCCTTGGGCATACCAACGTCTGTACTGCCCCGCTGACATTGCCACCAGCACCTATGTGAGAAGGATTCAGAGGTGGGGTGTGTGTACCTGCCCTTGCTGTAATCCCAGAGGGCTCAGCAGTGTGGCTGAAACAAAGCAAGCTCTCACCCTTTGGTCACTGGCAATTCATTTGATCAACGTAAGCATGGCTGCTTCTCACAAATTGACATTTTCTCACCGGGGTAGACAGACACATGTACACAGAAAAAGCAAACAGCTTTGCACTGAAGAAACCATCGTCACTGACTCCAACTGATGTCTCCATAGTCATACTCCTATAGTGGGATTTATAGAAACTGCAGTAATATGGTGCTGGCCTCACTTGCCTGTGAGGAATGAAGACTTGACAAGCAAGCCCCATTGTGTTTGCCCAACTCCTAACTGAATCGCAGGGAAGAGCTCATCTTTGCTAGTGATTCATAACCTTGATTCTTCCACTGAACCCAGACACGTAATTCTTTGATTTCACAAATCAAAGCTGGTTTTATATCTTTCAAAGATACGTGAAAGGCCTGCTTGCTTTTTAGCCACAAGCCCAGCAGATAATTAACCTCTGTTCATCTAGGAAACAGGTACAGTTCCAGCATCTGCCTGGGGACATTTGTGTGCATGTTACCCACCTCCCTGGGTGAACACTCTCATCATGCAATCATTTTATGTGAGGCTCTGCCAAACCCTCCTCTTGGACCCGTCTTACTTTACTTAACTGTTTCAACACTGGTTGGGCACAGGAGGAGAGAACAGCTCCATATGCCCATGGTTTTATAGTGCAAATGAATGGGGAGAGGTGGGGTTTCCACTCCCACACCCAAGCCAATGCCTGAAAAAATCACAAAACCACATGAAAGGAGGAGAGATTGCCCCTACTCCATTAAAACCTGAATTACTCCACACAAAGTGGAACTTCTATGTTCCACACTGGCATGTATCCACAGAAGAAGTTGTGATGGCTCCAGCTCAAAGGCAGATTAGAGCCTGTATCAGGAGATGAGAGGTGCAGGGCCAGACTCCCTCTGGAGGGACTTCGATCTGCCTGGCTAAGCCCTGGTATCACCAGGCTGTTGATGAAAAAGGAGAGAAATCTGCTTCTCTAAAAAAGTAAGTGGACCTTAGGGTAAGGAAAGTATGACAGTTCCGATTTTACAACAGCCACAAATTGCACTTTGTAGGGTATTATAATGATTAATTCATTGCTACCTGGCATCTTCATGTTAAGATTGAATGCTTTCCTAAAAGATACACCTCAGAAGCCACTGTGTACTAACATATTTGGAAAGAATAATTTTCTCTTTTGCAGAATTTTCTGGACTCACAGCTTATGCTACACCAGGCTTCTGAGCAGCTGATCACATTGATGCCTTGTGGCCTTAACAGCTATTAACTATCTTCTAAAAGCTTACTGGTAAAATATTAACCACATCATGTACCTTGTGTATGAAAAGGAAATTCAATTTGACAAGTGTACTTAAAAATAAATAAAGCTTCCACTTTTACACAGTGCCCACATAGACTAGAAACTCCTTCAGATTTTTGTGTAAGTATATGTGAATTATTCAAGAAGATGAGCAAAATCTGATATTCTCTGATCCTTCTCTCAGGAAGATTTAAATATTAAAATTCCCTTGCTTTCTCACAGTCACTTGCTTTTTGTTCTCTCTTTTTTTTTTTTGAGATCTTTGAGAACCACAGTTCCTGCAAAGGAAAATCATTGTAAAGTACAGGCAGTCTCCAAAATGAACAAACAATAATATGAAACGTCTTTGTAGTTTGAAATACCACTGTTAGGCAAAGGAGCCTTGTTCCATATGCCACTGCAAATAGCAATTAGTTCAAGTAGAAAAGATTACGACCAGGTGCAGGTTTTGAAGTGACTTTTGGTGGGAGGAGGGAAAGGTCTCTCTTTTGTTAATTGTCTGTAGTAATTCATCAGGCATCTGAGGAATTTAGGGATACTCAACCTTTTGTGCTTAGCCAACAAAATACAACTTCCATGGCATCCGTGAACTGGATGGAGATACAGGGCTTATTGATGGTTGTCAGTCCGCTGAAGTGAAAGACGACATGAGGAAGAAGCATATCTTATATTTGTCTTCCACAGCACGTCTATTTTGCAGGGGCTTTGTTGGAGGGCTTATTGAGAAGAAAGGAGGAATGAGCCCCTCCAATGTGGGAACGTATGGGCAAGTTCAGCTCGAAGGCCCGAGGCAGGCAGCAGGCAGATGAGGCGGCTGCAGCAGTTCACTCAAGCCTTGCAAAGCTATAGGTGACTTTCAGAAAATGACAAAGAAAGGGGGCTAACACAACAAAGTGTGCCCTTGAGAAGAAAGATACTCTCAAAACTTCAAAAACCTCCTTAAAAGATTGGATTAACTTCTTCTAATCCTTTGAATCATGGGTAGATATGAGTTCAAAGGACTAATGTAATTTTATTATTACATTTAATCAAATGTTTAAGTTAAGAAATAGGAACTGAGCTAGGGGCAACCTTCCCTTATCAGCTTCCAACGTCTGAAAGCAGGAATGAATTAATTAAGTAAATGTAACAAGCTTAGGGGTATAACATACAGCAGCAGCTGAGTCAGCTTGACCATCAGCCATATATTGGGGTGAGATGTGCAGCTCAAGTACTACCAGATGATTCAATTCATATATCTTGGCAGTAACAGATAAGCCAAAAGGGATGCCCAGAGGGAAATAGTGTCATAAATTGGCAAGTAAGAGAGTTATTCACCAGCTTTAGCAAAATGTTGTCATCAAGGAAGTTGTGCATTTAATCCACACAGCAGAGTAGGTTGCCCTACCAAATAAAAGCAGATTTTGCAGGTTAGCTTCTCATTCAAGGATAAATGAGTTTTGCCAGGTCCAGGCCTATTTTATGCAACTGGCTTACATCAGGACATGTACTCCAACCCCTCATTTTCAGGAGTTTCAGCCCAGTGCCAAATAGGAACCCATTGGTCATGATGAAAGAGTTAAACGTAGAGAATGTGTATTCTTGCCCTTTTCCATAGCTTCCCACAGGCAAAGACTTCTTCACAAGTGAGACAATAATGTAAAATTTCTTCAAAGATTGCACATTTGCTTGTATTGTGAACCAGGAAATTGTAATATATAATCAGACCCACCATCATAATGTATGTCCAAATGACATATGACTAAAGACTTTTTTTTCTTTCTATAAATTAACTATGGATGAGATGTGACTAAATTGCAATAGGTTTCATTAATGCACAGTCAATTAAGTCAGTGCAGTTTAACAAAGGAAATTCCATTCTAATAGCGCAGGTTTCGGCACAAGCATTTTTCTTTGGATGACAGGTACAGATCTTCAGAGATGGACAACTAAGTACAGGAAGAAAGAAATTATCTAAAAAATCAGAGTACATTATTGCATATTTTCAATTCAGTGGGAACCTAAGTGCTGCTGAAAGAAAAGTGAAGTGCAATGTAATTTGAATAAATCATTCCAGGGGCTAGGGATTTCTTCCATTTGCTAAAAAATTAAAGCCACATAACATCTAGGGAACAAAGAAAAGGAATGGATAAATCTGAGCCCTGTTCTGTTGCCTCTTTCAACTATCCAGATTTGGGAAAAGCATGGAAATGTCATGAACAACACCAACCTCAATCCAAACCAACCACCAACTTAATATCCATGAAGAGAAGGCGCTGGCAATATGCTGACTGGATAAAGTCATGCTACCCAGGTCCAGCCCAAGACCAAAAGTTAGGAATTTAGGAAACACACAAGAAGAATTTCCCTCTGCTTCAAGCCCACACCTTAAACACAAAACCCAAATAACTTCTGGGTTTCCAGCTTTTGCATTCTTTCCCGGTTCTTTTTTTGCATACATTTGTATATGTGCACATCATATGAATGTTAGTGCTCCCTTTGATTTCATCCTTTCTCCTGTATAGTTTCTGCAGAAAACCCAGGCCGTTGACTGCATGGCACTCAGACATTGCCATGGCAACGGACTGTGATGTCAGAGACATGGGATTAGGAGTTCCTGGCATCGCTGAGCTAAGGGAGAAGCCTGGCTGGGAAGCAAAAACTCCCTTCCAAACAGCTTTGACAATAGAAATGGGAATTTCAAAAGCAGCTAGCGAAGAACCCTTGGTAGTAAACTATCCAGAAACAATGAGAAATTCAGTGTCAAAAATCTGTTGACTGAAGAGAATCCCAAAACAACTTGCATGGGACTAAATCATTAAAATCAGTGGAGCAAAGCCAGTGTTGTGTCAGCAGTAACTGTGGCATTAGAATCAAGATAATTTTACCATTTTGCCAATAAAAACAAATACAAGGTGGAAAATATAGCATCTTTAAGTAAATTATCCAATGAGTATTTATTTCAGCTCCACTGGTAAAAAGCTGAGTGCAATTTCACACAAATTATTTGCTCAGACCAAAAGTTCACAGTAGAAAAGATAACGTAGGAACTATATGTGTGAATGCACTTAAAACAATCAGATACCTCAGCTTATACGTGTGGGGATACTGTGCAAAACTGCAAGCGGTAACAGGGGACTTCACATCCAAAGTCCACTCCCACGGCCTTTACTTTGGAAAAAAAACAGATGTCAACAACTGAGCTGGCAGCCCAGACTTTGGGGGCTGAGACAGGACCCTCCCCAGCCCTGCAGGACAGCTTATCACAGCACTGGGGATGAGCACCGCTGCTCTCGGCCAGCTGCCAGACCTCCTTCCTGGGGTGGGCGTACAGCTGGCGAGGTGAAATCAGAAAAAATAAAAATAAAAATGGGGAAACAAATACAGGGAAGGAAAGAGTGTGGAGGTCCAGAGCAAAAGTTGAAACTGGGTCGTGTTTTATTTGAGGGTGGTTTGTAACGAAATGAGATGGTTCCTTCTCTAACCTTGAAAAGAGGGAACTGGGAGCAAAATGCCTTGCGCCTCTTCTCCTGCCTGGGTGGCCTTACTCCTTCTTGGAGTCAGTATTGCGATGGCTAACCTACCTATGTGCCTACCTGCCACATCAGGACACCTTTAAATCAGAAGAGCTCCGTCTGCTTCCTAGACAGGAAGCTTGATGACTCAAGTCAAGGACGAAATGTGATGAGCTGAAGGACCTCAAGCAATATATTTCAATGGAAAACTAGATAAACTGAAGGATACACACATACACACCCCCATCATGATTTCAAAGGTAACTTTAAAAACCAACACAGGAGTCAGCGCCTCTTCAGCACTGTGCTGTGATTTAAGGCATGTCTACACCCAGCAGGAGAGTACTGAGGCAAAGAGCCCTGAGCTACCTATTTCCAGAGCTGAATGCTATATAATTACTAACTGGCCTTGCTTCAAAAAAGGGTGCAGCCCCGCATAAAGCCATCTGTATTGCAGCTGGGACATGAGCCAGTACCTTCACGTGTCCCCCCCGTTGTGCCGTGGAGATATATCAGCCTGTTCAGAGGTTGTTCAGGGCTCTGTGCCCTGCTTTGTGGGGTGGACCTGCCTGATGAAAGAGTTGTGAGACAACTGTTAAAAATCTGTGCTTTTGGAATTAAAACTCTGTTTCACTGAACTAAATTCCAAGCAGACCAGCCCATATTATTTTTGGTACGGATGTTGTAATGACTTCTAAATGATTTGAATTGCTGGTAGGATTTTTGTGCCTGCTTTGCAACCCAGAAACCCTGGGCTGTAAAACAGAAGCTGTGAGTCTAGTGGACAACGCTTTCCTCAGCATTTGTGCCGCTCCTTTCAGTGCCAGTGAACTGTGAAGAAGCCACAGTCCAGATTAGCAGTGAGCCTTCTGCATTGTTTTCTGCATTGTCCCTTGTGGTATTTTAAGCATCTGATGTATAGACAACAATTACCCATGTTGCTGGCACGCACCTATGTGTTGGTGCTGATTCTTCCCATTTTACTGCTAGTACTTCCTATTTCCCTTAAAGCATGAAGGAATGGCAGGCACAGAAAATCATTTTAACATAAACCCCCACGCTTCAACAGCCTGGCTGCTTCTCAAGTTTTGCTGGCTTTTTACTTCTGCCATTCCCAGCACAGCACTTCGCAGAAATGCGGTTGATGCAAAGAGCTGGCTGCCCATTTAAATGAAAACAACAGTGTGGGGAGTCAGTGCAAGGTGCTTGACCAGAATTAACCCACCAACTCAGTGGGGTGGGAAGGGGACTCTTCAGAGAGGACTGCTGCGTTTATCCTCAAGGATGTTGTTCCCTGAAATAGTAGGATGCCTCTAGTACCTTCTCCCTGTAGTCAATGTTGCCACATGGCACCAGTTCTGTCAAAGTTGTTCTTGAAGTTGTGGTTGCAGAAAAGGCACCTACTCATATTAATGTATCTTTTCAAGTGGTTTTGACCTAGCCACTAATGTTTTTACTGGAGTTCCCTGAATAACTTAATCTTGCTTTTTAATAAATATGCCCTCACTTACAAATTACTGGAGAAATGCTGTGCACCTGCAAGAAGCCACAGAAAAGTGTGCAGGACAATCAAGTTGTGTCTTTGTAGGCGAAATGAGTGAATTGCAGAGGTTCCAGCCCTATAAAATATCTACAAGGAAAAAGAGATTAAAAGCTATTAAACTCTTATAGCCAAAAGTGAGTGAGAAGGAATTTTAGTGGCGTTGGAATACACAGCAGTCAGAGGAAAACCAATCCATTTTATCAGAAAAGATTTTGCTACTGACAGCTGCCTCCTCTAACACCTTGCCATACTAAGAGTAAAACAAGAGATCAAGCAAAAGCAGTTTTTAACTTAAGCTAAAATATTGCTTGTTGTGTTTTGCATCATCTTTTCATTGTACTTCGCTCACTAAGTATAATTATTCCACTTAAGACATCGTATGAAAAATGACAGGCAAACTACAAACACTCCGGTATCAAGTGCAGACTCATGTCCACATGTTCACACTCGTGCTCTCCCACGCTTTTTCTTCCTTTAATCATGTTATTTTTCTAGTAAGTAGCAGATTACCTGACATGGATGTCAATTAGTCATCCTTTTCCCGCTGCAAATCTTACCATCTGTTCAAGATTTCTTAGGATTCAATGGGAGTTTTTAACTGACTTCTTTATTCACTGGGCAGACTCTCAAATGTTCAAAAAATGGTATGATTTTACCAAAGTTTAAATCCATGTGGAGCTTTACAGAGAAAAGACAGTCTGATCCAGCTGGATCTAAAAATTAGATCCAACTAAATCATATGTTTAAAGATGGAGACCTAAATTCTTTGGAATTCTGGATGTACCGATTCAACGTCTTTAATTGTCACTTACGTAGCCATTTTTGTCTTTCTGCCTTTATAGGGACAACAAAAATTTATTTCTTGCAGAGTGCTTGCCATCTGTAAAGCACCATGTACTGCACAAAGGTGAGTAATCACTGGGTTGATGCCATGTGCAGCTGCTTGTTTTGCTCCTGGCCACACACTGTTCCCAGAAAAGCATTCAGGTGTTTTGAGTCCCAGATTAATTCCTATACTGCTCCTAGGATGTAAAGTGCATTAAACCCCGAGGTTTAATGCAAGTGCAATTAACTTCAAGGAAACTAAAGCAGAGAGATGCAAGGTCTGATCCTCAAAAGTATTGATAGCTAACTCTAGACTTTATTGATTTCATTACTAGATGAGTGTGCTCAGTTGCTTTAGGGGTGCTAACTGCTGTGCAACTTGCTCAATTCTGTTTAAAAAACCCCCCAACCTAACTGTTTCTGTGTATCAGTCTGATTTCTGTAATATTCTACTATAACACAAAAATAAAAGTTGCTGGTGGTCTTCTCGATAATCTAACATGTAATAAAAGTTAAAAATAAAAGATCATCCTCACTAAATAGATTAAGTAAAATATTTAGGAACACATCCTCTGGGGTAAGATTCTGAAAATGCATCACAAACACCAGAAATTACTGATGCTAAAAAGCCTGCCACTGTTCCAGCTGACTAAAAATAGAGGTCTGTGACAGTCTAAGAATAAAAATATTTAGTCGGAAGTTTGTAACTGTTAGTCATAGTTTGATCTCTAAAATCTATCTTCAGTGCAAGAAATGATTAATATAAAGCAAACCCAAAAATAAAGTTTTGGAGAGCTATGAGCATATATTACAGACAGCTTCAGTAGGTGTATATTTCTGGTCTAGTAAAATGATTATACTAAATACCTAACACAGTAATTGCCTTTTTTGCAGGCATATAAAGGTCATCATTCATTATATTTCATCTACTTTTGAACTACGCATGCTCTTCTGGAGGATTTACTGCACTTCAGCCATCAGCCATCACAAGGCCAAACTACCTCATCTGCAGTGAGACTCATCAGGTTCTTGGCACCAAGGGTCTCACCCTGCAGATCTGCTGTTCCTGGGGCACACTACCTCCTAATACAGACATTGTCAACCTTTCCTCATCCCATTCCCAGTATATTTGGACCTCTTGGCATGGTGCTTAAGAGGTCTCTACTGACTGGATGCTCAGTAAGACTGCTGGGGCAAACTCTTCTGTTCAATATCCCACCATGATCCCCCTGGTCCTATGAGAGGGAAAGCTCATTCCCCTGACTGCCCAGGGAAGAAAGCGGGGAAGGCAGCCCTGGGGTCGATGGTGGGGGGAAGGATGTGCAGCTGCTACTGCAGGGATGCAGGAGACCACCGAAGGACCAGGAGCACAAGAGGGTACGGTAGGAGCTGCAAAGAGAAGGGAGATACAGTCCTTTTGGGCAGCCCCACTAAACCCGTATCTGTGGGGAAGCTGCCGAGGGTCAAGAGGCAGTCACAGCTGGCAGTAGCACAGGTTGCCTGGGACTGCTTGTCCTCTGCCAGGACAGCTGGGGTCAGAGGAGAGACTGTCCTTGCACATGTGACATACCTCATCTGGAAAACAGTCTCCACGCGTTTTTTCTTCTCTTCTGCTACCTGCTGTACAATCAGCAAACCTACTGCAGCTTTTTGTTTGCCAGGCATGGGCCAAAGCTTTGCTTTCCCCCATTCAGGATCATATTCCTTTGGGTTTTGTTCCCCACTTATTTTGCCAATTACAACAACTTATTTCCTAGGGAATATTTTTTAATCCCACCATACTTCACAGATCTCACAATCTGCTGAAGTTCAACCTCCCTAGGACACAGTTCAAAGTTAACTGCCTCCTCCTTAGCTTTATTCTTCTCTACATTTTTTCAGGAAGAAAATGCTCTTTTTTTCCCCCTAAATCAATGAGATGTCTTAAAAGACCTGGGATTAGAAACTCCAGCATGAAACCTTGTGCAACAACCAGGGAAGGGTGGAGATATAAATATCATAAAGTACAAATTAATCACCGAATCTGGAGCACATCCACAAATTTAAAAGCCGATGGGACACTCAGAGGAGAGATAAACACAGATGGACTACAACATTGCCAGGGAGAAGGATTAGACAGGACCCACAAGTGACATTAGGGAATGGTCAGATCAAGGCAGTGCATTTTACTCCCACAAACATCCTTGCTTCCCACCTCTTCCAGTAAGACGAGGCAAGAAATTTCTTACCCTCCACTAAGAATTCTTGCAGCAAAGACCTTTTAAGGGTGCAGTCAGTATGTCCTGCCTGGGTCGGTGTTTCTGGCATGTCCCTCTTTAGAAAACTGACCACTCCGTGACCTTCCTGCGCTCTTCCCTCTTGCTGTGTTGTCACTCAGCTATGGACAATGCCAAAACTTCCCCTCTGAACTGTGTCCTAATTCCCGTGACTACCCTGGTCTGCTATGTGTCCTCTTCTAAAAAAACTCATCTCCTTGGGCCACATGTGCATGAGCTTCCTCTTTGGAATAAATTGTTTCACTGCATGTAAGCAGATTGCATGCAAAAATTCAGTTCTTCCTCTAATGAAAAGGTTGCTGGTGGTGACTCTACCTGGATAGGACCCTTCAGGAATTGAAAAAGAAGTGGGGGGAGCATGATATTGCTCCCTCTTTTTCCTTCCTTCTTTCTCCCTCTCTGGGAGAGTTGAACTCTCTGGGTGTGTCAAAATGTAAAAGGAAAGCTCTGATTTCTAAGGTAGCCCATTCCCTCCACATTTGTCTTGCTTGTTCTCAATATCTGTCTAGTTAGACAACTACTACCAGCATACCTACCACAAGCATTCACTGCGCTATCAGTAGGGAGCAGTGCCTTCCACAGTCGACACCTAACACACCAGCAAAGCGCTAACTGATGTTCTGCAAAGTTTAAAACTTTGAACTGATTTAAGCAATTCTCGCTCCCATTTCTGTGTGTAGCAGGCACTTGCAATGAATGTAGTAACCTAAACAGCACCCTGGATGAGTCACAGAAAAATTTTCAGCAGAAGGTTTTTGACATTGCAACACACTTCCCTATATTTAGACACGAGGAATGATGTCTCAAAAGTTAAAAGAACTCATGGAAGTTTGAAAATGAAACCTCTAGGATGATTTTTTAAATTCTGCCTGACTTATCTGGGAAAAGCAGCCAGTGGTCCTCTTCCAAGAAGATCAGCCATAAGCAAGTGCTGAGCCTAACACAGTGGTCAGCTCATACACTTTGGATATTCACACCTAAGATATATTTGTTACTCTGAGCCAAGCCGAGCTCATTGCTGGAGTCCCCAACATCAGCTATTATTTTTTCTGCAGAGTTTTTCACTTTCTGGGGACTTTTTAAAGCCACTGTAGTTGCAGATGCAATCAAATGTTGCAGCTGCTGATTCCCATTCATTTCTGGGCACGGTTGATCCACATTGCCCTGTGTGCTGAGATTGTTCTGGTGGCTGCATCCCAAAGGCCTGATTCCCATTTATACTGGGGCTCAATTCCCTTTTACACACCTGTAAAGCAGCAACAGAAAAAGGCCTTAGCAGAAAGAAGAACTGGGCCCTAAATAAATTGAAAAGACCTATTTGTCAGGTAGCTAATCCAAGATGTTATAGCCATTTAAAAAAACTTGTTATTTTCCTACAGTCGTCCAGGAATGTTGTTAATAGCTCTTCACCGTGGTGCCAAAAGACACTTTTTGAAGGGATTTGATGCCCAGTTCATAGCAAATCTGATCTTTGTTTTTGCCTGTTCCTCAGCCAGCAGCTAGGAACAAAACAGACTTTGAAGCCTGCAGCATTATTAATCTGAGACTTATTACCGTAAGAGAGAGAGAAGGAAATAAATCCCTTCTCCTAGCACTACTAACTCAGTGTAATGGCCCAAGAATGACAAGCTAAACATTACTCCAAAATTATCAGGCTTCATTTCTCATGACAGATAGCAAGCAGCAGATCGCACTTTATCTTTTCAAGCTGACCTGACTGCAAACAAGGAAAGCGCAGAATGCCAAGACCCTCCGTTCCCTCCGTTCTCTCCTCCAGCAGAAACTGTGTATCATGATGCAATATTTAGCACTTTGTTCTTCTAGTCCTTAGGACAAAGATATATTCAGAGCAAGCTGGTTCTCTGGGAAAAAAAAATTAATCTGAAGCGGTTTCCCTTTGCAGACCAGTGGAGCATATGCCTGTGTTGATTCTGGAGGAGAATGTGGGGCTTGGTTAGGGGGAAGCACTTCAAAAAAATATATCATCAACATATCTCTTGAGCTGAGCTTTGATCAGCTTCTTTTACTGTCCGGCAAAAGAGTTGATAACCACTAAAACATTTGGAATGATGTCATGTGGTACAAAGAGGATCAGCCTGGAGTATAAGATGGTCAAATGCCTTTACAGTGAAGACACTCCTCTCTGTCAAAGGCATATCAGGTTAATGAATGACAAGCCCACACTTTATGGGTGCCTAAAGACTTTCCAAGTGGTCAAAATCACCAGGGATAACAGGGTATTTTAATTTCTGTCAAACAACCTTCATTTATCATCATGCTCACAGTTGCATGATGACAACCTGTAATTTTTTTTTACTGTTTTTTTCCCAATTTATTTCCCTCCTGATAGAAAAGCTGCCTAGATAAAACGCCTCTTCTATATTTTCTCATTATTCTTACCAGTCTGAAACTTCAGTTCCTAGTGAAGGAAAACAAGCAGCACACTGAGTTTAACACTGAAACATTGGGGGAGGCAGATCGATCCATAAATTATAGTTAGACTAGTTTTGAAAACTAAGGATTGGAATACAGTTCAATTAGAATTAAAATTAATTGAGTTGCTGAAAGGCTTGGAAAGTAAGGCTTATCTTTTTAAAGAATGTTTATGCCAGTTGCTAGTCTCTGTAGAATTTGTAGTGCATTGATCAGAGGAAGTTCAGAACCAGTCCAAAGGCACAGAAATACATATCTAAGGGAAATACATAAAAATGTATTATTATGTTAAATGCTGATAAATTATCATTTTAGGAAAAAAACCCCACAGCTTGATTCACCTCTCCTTTATTTGCATATCCTTCCTTTAATAAGTCTTTCCCTACATCGTTAATATAGGCTAGGTATATTGGAAAGCACCAACTGCAAATCAGACTGAAGCAAAACCATCCATCCCAGGGAGCACAGGAGATTCTGTCCTAGGAGCGCAGTGTCTTTATGTTGAAGCTGCATCAATCCCAGCCTGGTCCCATCAGTCTTGGTACATAAGGGAGGTATTGCTGGAGTCGTGACTCTCTGTGGCTGTATTCCAAGTACGTGGTGAGCACGCACTACACTGCCCAGGTCCTTAAACACCTAGACTTGGGCACACCGAGGAGGGGGACCACAACTTCTTTTCAAACCCACAAGGGTAGGCTACACAATCAACACAGCTTCTGCCAGCTGCCTCACTTTTCTTCACTAGGCAAGGACCATGTCCCCCATTCAGGATCGTTTCCTTTGGGTTGTGATCTCCACTTCTTTTGCTGAGGGTGTAGGGAGGCACCCACCACGCTGGCCACATCTCTCTCAGGAAGCTGGGAGAAACCCAGCAGCCTGCTGCATCTATGGAAAGGTGCAAACTGCTTTTGTAGCCCATTGGTTTGGAAGTTGTGGTGACTTTTACTCTCCTGCCTATCTTACCTAACCAGCAAAACAGACTTGTCCCTAGTTGCATTAATGAGTTCATGTAGCATCCGAATACTGTACTCCTGCATTACTGGTATTTCTCATCAGGACTCAGGGTAAAGCTATCACTTGCCAAGGCTGTCATCATGTCCATCAAAATATGCAAGCAGCCACATGGCTGTTTGTCTCCTGCTGTGCCCTGGAGTATTTTCTCCTGTTTCAAAGGGAGAGTACAGGGACAGGGCTGCATCACGCAAGCTCTGGGTTGGAAAACTTGCCTATCATCCCACACTTCCAACTCTCTTCGATGCTTCTTAGGGTCTAAGTTCCTCTTCTACAAGCAAAGCACATGTATTTTCTTAATTCATGCATTAGAAAAGAATATTATGCAGAATTTATTCACCTATTTCATATCACACTGAATCTCTTTGTGCTGCAGAAAGAGTTTAATGAAATAGAGCAGAAATACAGGATAGAAAAATGGCACTGCAGTCTCTGCTCTGTTTGTCAGTAATATTTTGTTATTACAATAATGCTTGGACTTATATTTTTTCTGTGCTGGACTGATAGATTGTGTTTTAATCTTTTATAAGACCGGTTGTTTAGATCCCATTTGGAAGGCTGTGGAGAAAATGCTCTTTTCATAAAAACAATCCAATTCTTCTGTAAATATCTGCTGTCATATTTATCCTTTTGGAATTAAATTCAATTTTTTTATTAAACTTGCTACCAGAGGAAGCAATAGTTGCAAAAACTGTTTAAATAGGTACCATTTGTGACTATAAACAGTTTCAGATTTTTTTGTCTGAAGGCTTAAGTGGTTTCATAATTTCTGGTGCGGTTTTGTGAGTGTTTTTATACAGAAATAGACCAAAGCATGCTGAAACTACACGTAAGCAGTGGAGAAGGGGGAGGAGGACAGTTGTTTTAAAAAGGGCTGGAGATCAGAATGGGAGGCTGTGAACACAAATGAACTACACGTATGTGAGTTGCAAAAGGAGGAGGGAGTCACTCTGCACATTTGGAAATGATAAGGAGTATCAGGCCATCCTGTGATCTCACAGTCCGGAGCTGTAAATCCAGGGAGAAAAAAAGATCGGTAGACCACAGTTTGGATCAGGATATGAGCCTTCAGTGAACATGACAAGGTAGATTTCTTTACTACCAGCTAGTGGTGGTTCATCAGGCACCACATCATAGATGCCTTCAGATTTTAACTGCTACTTAATGTCTACTTATAGGGGCACTTAAACATAAATCACTTAAAGATAAATCACTCACAAAGGAAAATAAGGCAAAGAAAGAAGCAGAAACATAAGGAAGACAGCAAAATGAGAGAAAACATGTTTGTTAAGTAATGGATTAGACTCTACAGTAATGCACACCACTCCACTCCTTACCACTGCATTCACCGTCTTCCCCTGAGGTGCATCTCTCCCCGGCTGCTGCAGCCACAACACTGCCTCTCTCTTTTGTATCTCTCCCTGTCTCCGGGAGGCTTTGCATCAGTGACATAAAGCAAGGGAGAGAGAGAGGTAAAATAACCGGCCTTTCCAAATCCATATGGACACTGGGGCTGATGGCAGCGGCTACGGGTACAGCCTGTTCTCTGATCTCCTCTCTGCTGGCACAGAGGGGTGGTCACCTGCACACTGAGCAGCAGGTGCCGCAGCCTTTCTGCGATGCACCCTGGCACCAAGGTTGATTTGGTCTTTAAGATAAAGATTTTTGGGCTCACAGGCCCCATTGTTAAAATGGCTACATTATCCCTTCAAACTACTGAAAGAAAGAGGAAGGCATTGCTGAGGTTCCAGTAAGTTTGTGACACTTCCCTCCAAGTTTTGGGGTATCTCTGCTCTCAGCGAGTGCCCTGGCAATCCTGTGCAAACACATGAAGGTAAGCACCTCTGCTTTTCACGGCTTGTCTGAGCCAGGTGGGCAAGGGGCACCCACCACACCCACTGCTTTGAAAACGTGTCTGCAATGGTATAACCCTGTCGCAAGACTGGTCCCCAAGGAATTTCCAGCATTAGCTCCTCTGTCACAATGACATTTCTTTGTCTTAGCTTAGCTGTCCTGCCCAGCATCATCTCCCCCTCCATCGAGTCCTTAAAAGCCAACTGCTATTTGAAGAATGACTTCAGCCTCACGAGATCAGAAGCTGTGGGTAGGCACACACAGTGATGCTAAGCCTCTGAGGTAAACGATGACACAGCGAGCAGGGAAATGGGAAATCAGACCCATGTGGCTTTCCCGAGGGCTTTTTTTGTATTTGCTGCCTTGTTAAGAAGAAGTCACTCCCAAAAGTCACCAAGGGAAGTAAAAATGGGATCATACTGCTCCTCATTCATAAGCCCTATTTTCACATAGCATCGATTCACTCCACATTTCTTTTTTTTTTTTTGTAGCACACAGGATAACAACTACCAATAAAACTCGTTAAGTTTACTGTTTCATCACTTAAGGAGCAGTGCTTAAGCTGGCCATTTACTGCTCAGCTCTATTGTTCCCAAGCTGTAGCTGATAACAGTTCACAGGCAGGAGCTCTGGATGTTCATTTGTCTCCAGATTCCAACACTTGCATATTTTATTATAATTTGGTTCTCTGAACAGGGCTGTTTCATCTCTCCCTGTTATACAACTACAGATCTGCTTCCTCCAAGCTGGTAAGTTACAGCAAACTCCTGATTCAGTCTGCAGTTCCTTTGAGCTCTGAGTACCAAATGCTGCGGTTTAAAAAGATTAAAACCAGAGATGAAACCTGATTGTTGTTCCATGCATCTGCTTTAAATTGGTTGTTCTGTTTATTTTAGAGACTTCCACTGGTGCAACGAAAAAGCAAGCATCCAATCTGCAGAAGTAATCTTGCTACACTGGGCTTCACGCTCGCCTTTTGTCTACCCTTCTTTTTTAGAGCATCACTGAATTCTTGCCTTCGTTGCAAAATCAGCACGACTTACAATTAGCACATGCCATTAAATTAAATGCTACCTGTACATTAAATCCTTTAAGTTATAATCAATTGTGTTTTAGCTGTGGCAGGGTCCAAGGTCCCACTCATTTAAGGACCCCTCGTCAGCTATATTTATCCTTGTTAGAGGGTGCACGCAGGCAAGTGCCATTCCAATGCCGGTGGTCCTTTCATGGTTTCCCACAGCTCTCCCTGTGTGCTCGGCACTAACAGATACACTCTCCCACGCCCTACGAGGCAAGAATCAATAGCATGATTCAGCTCTTCCAGGATTTAGACAGAGAGGGTGAGCCCCAGAGGTCCCAGGGGCCATGCAATGAAGGAGAGGGGACACCTCACAGCCTGTCCTAAGGTGGCACTCCAGATGGATGAGCCGGAAGGGAGAAACTCAAGTGTGGGCAAGACTGTTGCTGCTGACAGGGACTCAGGGACAGATCTTCTACTTACGTCAGCCTTATTTCCTTATTCATACAACCCTTCCACAAATCAGGGAAATGAGATAAGTCCTGCCAAGAACCAAAATAAAACCTTAGTGTAGTTTAATCTCACTCGAATGGTCTGCAAGTCTTGACCAGCCTTCAGCAGGAAGATGAAACTCCGTCACTTGTGTTTTTGGGAGCTGAAATATTAGCTTAATGCCACAGCTTTTGTGCTGTGGTCCATGGACCACACGAGCAGCCCATAACTGCTTCTAAAGAGTTTTTAGAAGATAAGTAAGGCAAACAAGGCTCACATTTTTGATGTAGAGCTAGCAACTTCACTGGCAGGCATGTACAGGTACTCACAACTCAAAAGAAGAGGGGCTTTGCCCCATGCAATCTGGGTAGCCAACGTACAGCCTGAAACTGTCTTGCCCACAAGGCACCGGGCTGCCTCTTACCACCGATCCACTGCAGAGGTCAATGCCTTGCATTCAGGTACCATGCCTGCATGACTTTTGAAGGGACCGCATAGTGTCACTCCCTCCAGAAGCAGAAGGACATTTGAATGGGTTTGGCTGCAGATACAGGCACTGTTTCAGTAAGGTTTGCACAGCTAAATATAAGGCGATTTGCAATTGCTTAAAGAAAAAGGCAGTGTAAATTGATGTATTAAAAAGTCCTAGGACAAAGGTATCTGCCCTTTGTACTACAAGTGGTGTGATAAGTTTCATAAAGCAAAACACTAGCTTTTATTTTTAAAGTGAGTGGACAATGCAAGCTTGTGGCAAATGGCAGTCTGAGTAATGTATGGGGATTTGACATCCAATTACATCCCACGGCATTTTGGGAACAGAGGTAATGCTTCTGGTGCCAGGCCAGGTTAAATGCATCTGGCACAATAGACCCTGCAGATGCTCAGTTGGACAGATGCAGAAACTTGATGTTATCCTATTTTTGGATGACAAACAGAGCTTATTCTGTTCTTACAAAGCAAGGACATAAGAGACATGAAGAGGAAGTAGTTTACCGCAACAAAGGCATTCATGGCTTGTAACGCCCTTCCAATTACAAGGAGCAGTCAATTGTTCATCATAAATGTTAGAAAGAAAAAGCTGAAAGAAGAGAAAATGCAGCTTGCCATGAACGGGAATAAAAAAGCTGTATGTGAAATTGCATGCTCACATGGGCTGAGGCACATCTGGCATGACTCCACTGTAATCAGCAGAGTTAGCCTGGATTGCACCCATCTATACAACAGCTGAATCCAACCCCAAATGTCTCCCCCTGTAATTGTGGCAAATACCACTTCACCAAAACCTCTCTTTTGTTCTCCCCAGAACACCAGGCTCCCTCCCTTTCCAAACAAATCTCTGCTTAAATTTATAACAATGAAAGTCTATAACCTTTCCTCTCTCATCTGCCACACAGTTTATTTGCCTAGGGACTTCCTAGGAGGAAAAGATTAGCAAAGATGCAAACTCCAGCTATATTGAGAAGCCTCCTATTCATATTTGCATCTTGCTGAACGCTGTATTTGTTCTGGGACTGAGTGATGGCTCTCCCTGATTTTGTCCTGCTATTACTTTCAGAGGAATTGCATTAGCATAAAACTGGAATAGCACAATTGTGAGTCGGGATCTTTAACTTGGGCTTTCTAGAAGGCAGGCTGGAGGGACCTGAGGATGGATTAAACATAAAGAAGGCCCAAAACCACAGTTCAAGCTTCTTCAGCCAAATGGTATGTACCACTGGCGGAATAAAACCACAAAACCCTAAGGGTTTAGTGAGCTATTGTGGGCTTTTTTTGTGAAAGTCGCTTTCTAGACATGTCCAAGTGGTGACCGATGAGACTTGCTTTATACGGTTGTTCAGTCAGCTTTGGTAGATAAAACTGATATTCCTCATTTCTCATTTGGCTGTTTCTGGCCGAGACATGCAGAGTAAGTTATGTTAGGGAGTGCACCACCTTCAAAACACAGAAAAGAAAAACCTCAGAGAGCTTCCATCTGTCCCAGAGTCATGTATGACCACAGCTGCATTATGAAATAGCAATAATAATATCTTCCTACTGTATCTTGCCATGAAGCTTTGCAACTGCTGAAAAACACATGGGGAATGATGGAGATGCATTCAGAAGGGAACAGAGACAAAGAGCAGTGAGCTGCCTGACACCCAGAAACTGCAGCTGCTTTTTAGCAGCCCTAATAAATAGACTTCTCCTGAGGAAAAAAACCCATATTAATCACCAACAATTAGATGAACAATAGTGATTTCATTTGTTTAATGTTTTTATTTTATATGAAGCTGCACTGATGAAGCCACTTCTTTTTATCATATTCTTGGGTTTTTCTGATCAGGAAACTCCAAACACACATAGGAGACTTCTCCTTCCCATAGTGCAGCATCTGAGGACGACACCAAAGCAAAGGAACCCTTATATTTGCCCAGCATTCCAAATCCTCCCAGCAGCATCATATGGAAAAAGGAAGAGTTGTGAGCACTTGATCTCAACCAGGTACCCATTGGTACAAGACAGCAGCTGTAATGCTGCACTAATCTATGCAGGTCCTCAGAGAAATAAATCTCACTATTTAAACTCACACCAGTCAGAGGCACTGTGTCCAGCATGATGCACTACAGTAATGTATCAATAAGGCACGGGCTGCTACTAAGATACATTCCTGATAAATGAGTGGCCCTTCTCCAATTAGCATGAAAATACGGTCAAACCTTTCTAAAAAATCAATTTTTCTTAGCTGGTTGATAAGAAAGTTGGTATTTTCAGTCCAAGACAAAGCCATGAATCAGAAGCCACGAATCAAATGACTAACCACAAGAGATAAATTGGGTATGATCTTCCCCAGCTCAGCCGTGCCAAAGAACTTCTTAGCTTAATAACACTGGTTGACACTGGCACCATCCCAGTAGTTCCCAGCGCTTCCTTATTAATATGGAAGTTTTCGACTCAGCACTTTCACGGTTTCACAAACATCCAGACTGACATCATTTAAACTGCAAAAAGCATTTATAAGCACTAAAGCTCAATAGCAAATCTAACCTGAGGCTTGAGCTAAGCCTTGATTTATGCACTGAAGGTTTCTACTAACCAGGCTATGGGATGCCTTCAGCACAAAACTGAATTTTTCATTTACTTCTTCCTCTGTAATAGAACAAGTTAAATCCCTGGAACCAAATCTTCAAGCTCCAGGTTTGAATTGTTCAGTTTGGGTTGATTTCCAGTCATTCTGCAATTGATGTAGAATAATTCACTCACTGTACAGAAGGTACACAGAAACATTTAGAATAACAGCAGCTTTCACAAAGCAACTTTTCCAGGTCGCTGCTAAAATAACTATGTCTCCAAGCAATGCCTGCTACCAGTCCTGAACGTTTTGGGATACAAGATAGAACCAGACAAGATGGATTTCACAGTAACATCACCTCTGTCACAAAGGATCATGCACACCACCTACTATGCCCAGAGCATTAAACCAGCAGTTGATCGAAAGCAATGCCAGATTTGCCCTTTCCCCTGCAATAACTGTCAAGGGAAAACAGTCCCTCAAGATTAACTGCCTAGGTCATCTGTGGTGACCTCCCTACTCCATGTCACTGTGTTACAGTGAGCTCACTTCGGTGGCTAGAAATCTTTATCTAGTGCAAACTGAAAATTCCACCTAGTTCTTCAAATGAGTGGAAATGGCCCTGTGGTTAAAAAATTGGAGCTTACAGCTTTTCTTTATGAATGCAACTTCTTCACTGAAGACTCAAAAAGTCCATTTAACTCAACTTGCCAAGTTTGACTCAGCAATTTTATTACTATATCCCTTATCAGCCAAAAAAGAGAAAATGTTTCTGTGAGAAAAATATCTTCTTGACACAGATTTAAAGAGAAGTCTTCAAATGGTATGTGTGGTACTGACAATTCAGTAAAAATAGACTGGTAGAAGTTAATTTAGTAGAACAGGAATAAGCAAGAAGAATATATTTGGGAATAGCATGGAGACCCTGGGGAAGGAATAAAGGGGAAAAAAAAAAAAAAAGACAAAACCAAAATGAAAGAACTGATGCATCCCCTGTTGCAGGTATTTGTTTCTAGACACCTATCTATGATGACAAATTTTCCAGCACAGCACTTTCATTCTTTGCTATAGGCAAGGTAGAGCAGTGCTCTCAGCACTTTGAATACCTTTGAACACCTCTGGTGTTATGCTTCAAAATACAGAATGAAAGGAACAGGCTTGCACCCTTAATGGTTGCAGTGTGAAACCTGAAAGTCTGACTTACACTGAAAAGTCCCCGAAGTCCGTGAAACTACTGCATGGGATGGTTTGGGTTGCTTTGAGAGACCCACAAAAGATGCCATTTCAAGTTTCTGGCAATAGGCTCTCTTTCTCCACTGTGCTAATCCAACTTTACTGCATTGAGAGCTGCAACCCTGATGTAAAAAATGCTATAATGTTGGTTCTCACTCACCAGCACAGTCAGTGCTGTGAGGCTGATGCCTCACCTTTGGGCTGATCTGGCAAAGCTGTGAGTATGCACCACAGGTCTGGCCTGACATGTGTGCTCTGAACACCCAACCATAGTGGAAAGGCTACGGTACCCTCAAGCTGTTTCTCTTCTACCTTTTGTGTCTCCTCCTGCAGCATTGTCCCCCACAATGAATCTACAGAGAGATTCCTCAAACTAGCACTTTGAAATAGAAAGTGCGGGTTTCTCGACATCTGAACCAGATGGGTGGGGCACAAATGGAGATACAGAACGACCGGATTTGCTTTGTGTTACGTGAAACAACTCTCCCTGAGATATTCTGATCTGTCCTTCAGCAAGTGAACTGACACAAGGCAGGGAAGATGGAGGTGGGGAAAGTGGACTAGGCTGAGCTAATAGGAGCCGTGCTTCTGCAGCATGCCTGAAGGGGACGAATGAAAGAATATACCTCAACTTAAGAATGAGCAACTAGTCCAAAAAGTCTTCGTCTATTAAGGCAAGGGGCCTGCTGACGAACGGGAAAGGAATGCACAATCAGGTTTTGTCAGGTTCGACTTCATCAATCTTTCTGCTGCAGATTCTGCCTCTCAGATGTAATGCGCAGGTCTGGCCATGAAACAAGAATTTTATTTCGCAATTCTGAAGAAAAAATAAAAGAGTTTTTTTGAAGTTTTTCAAATCCGTTTTCATTACACATCAGAACAAAACCACTATATTTCCAAAACCTTCACATGTAAGGCCCAGAGAGGAAAGAGAAGGGGAGGTCAAGCAGCAAATAAGCTAGTGCCTCGGTGATTCCCCTCCGGAGGGGAAAGCCTGGCTCCCAGCTCCCAGACGCTGTCAGACAGGAGAGGGACAGCAATTTGGACTCCCCCACCAGAAGGCCAGGGATAGCCAGGTTTTCTCCCCCCTGCCCCCTCCTTTAGTTCACTCTCTCTCAGTCTCTGCCCCCATCTCCTTGGAGCATCTCCGCTCCGTGTAAATAATTACACAGGAACCGAGGTAGAGAGAATGAGAGTATGCAGTCCAGTGGTTAAGAAGTTCCCTGGAGATAAAAGGGAGCTGCAGATTCAAGTTCTTGCTCCGTCTGATTTGAAGCTGATTTCAATTAAGTATTCACTGGAAGAAAGTGAAACAGACAGTACAGCTTGGTGGTCAGGGAACCACTCCAAATTAGAGCAAGGACTCGAACCTGGGGACGCACTTCCCAGGGAAGCCTCCTAACCACTGGCAGATCGATCTGCTCTCGCACATGAAGCAGGAGTGGGAGGAAGGCTGAAGTACTCAGTTCTGGGGGAGCTGCTTCTTCTAGGGGTTTCACACTGAAAGGAAACCTGTTGGAGGGCACACATCCAGCTGGTGCGCTAGAATCATCATGTGAACCGGTGTACAAGCATGCTCATTCCCCTCAGCCCCATCATGCAGGCCCCCACACAGGCTGTCTCCCACCAGGATTTGAGGAAGCCGAGAAGCTGACATCAGGCATCTCCAGAGTAGGACTCATTTTCTCCTTTCCCGCAATTCCCCTACCAACCTAGGAAGGTTTTCTGCTGATATTATAGTTGAAACAGATACATTCTCCAACGAGTTCCAGAGAAGCATCATTTCCAGGCACAAAAGTTGGTCTTGGATTGTATGGGATGGATCCAATACTAGCAAAGAATAGCAAAATTATCAATCATAATGTGGGAAATGAAGAAGTACTTGACAAATGTTTCAGATTCAGAAGGAAGCAAAATTATATATTCAGAGCCTAACTTGATACTTACTATTCCACTGGCAATTAGAGATGATGTTAAACAGCAGTCATTAATAATAACATTTGTAAACCTGCAGGACTTGATTACAGTCCTGGTGAGGATTGCCAGCTTGGCTGACAGAAGTAGCTGCAAAAAGGAAAAATATTTAGATTTTTTACGGTGGTTAACTGGCTCCCACATAACAATCCATTAGTGTTAAATGGCTTAAAAGCTGTCTAATGAATGTATTTCTAAAACTAATTTTAGCAGAATCACTATCATTCAGGGAGGCGTTCCATCTGGAGTTTAGGAGGTCTCTATTCTTGGTGTCAGTTACTGGTGTCAATGACATCTATACCAACGGTAGAGACAAAACCAAAACCACTGTGGTAGAAGTTTGAGACAACACAAAAGGTATACAGGATGAGAAAAGTGATGTGGGGAAGAGTTTGTTATAAGAATTAATTCCTTGACATTTGTATTACTTGCATTTTCAGAACAAGATGTGAGTTATACATCTTGCAACAAAGGCTTTATGTCACCCTTTAAGCTATGAACCAGCAATTCAGATATAATTAACTTTGAAAAAAATTCATGGTCACATTAGATAATGAGCTGAACATGACCCTCCAGAGCAATTCTAATCCTTAGATAAATAAACAGGGGTGTTTGAAAGAGTCAGTGTATGGCTATAGTGAGAATATTGCTGAAATACCACATGCAGTTCTGACATCCAAACTTTACAAAGTGTATTCAAAATTTGCAAAGGGTTCAGAAAAGAGCTACAAGAATGACCCGTGGTCTGGAAATCAGACTGAGACTAAAGAAGCTTAACCTGATTTATCCCAGAGAAGTTCAAGAGGTAGTATGATCCCAGCTCACAGATACCCGGATGGTAGAGAAATTATTATAACTATGAAAAAGATATTTTTAACTATAGGTGTCATATCTGGTGTAAAAGGCATAATGAAATCCACTAGGTAGAAGCCAAAGCTGGACAAACTTTAAGTCTGGGGCATATATTTTCTTTAAACTGTGACGGGCATAACAATTGAATATGCTGAACTGAATTCTCTATCCCATGCGGTCTTCAAGGAAAGGCTAAAAAGCTGTCCATTATTATGGACAGAAAAAATCATGAGCTGCTACAATGAAGTTTGTAGATGTATCATACAGGAGGTCAGATTAGAGGATGACTGTAACATATCCTGGGTTTAAAAATCTCTGAATGTGTGGCTATAATTGTCTCATTTTTTCTCTTTCTAATGGAAGATGGTCACTGGCTTTACTTCGTAACTTTCTAAGCATCAGCATCTGTCAGTATTGGACAGTTTGGGTATATAATTATGTAAAGAGAACCTTGTTAAATATCCACTGCTAAAAATAACTTTTAAGGAGCTTTAGCTCTATTATTGTAATCTAAATAAGAGTTCCTGCTGCACGCTGCAGAAAGACATCACTTATCTTCTTGTAACAACATGGAGGCTTTGGGGCTCCAGAATATTCACTTGAGTGAACTATACTGATTTGACTTTCTCCTTCAACTAATCAGAAGTTTTATGTTTTTCTTTAAGCCAAGAGGAGGCTATAAGAACTAACACAGGAAAAAGATGTAGTTTATAAAGATGAATATTCCCCCTGAACATTTTATAAGGCCAACAGTCACATCAATAAAGCAGATGAGATTCGAGGGAACTCAAAGATACTGTTATTCACTGTTCATTTCATAAGTCATGCAGGTACCATCAAGTGTTACCCTTCTGTGACTGCTATCACTGTACAGTAGGAGGAGGTCCCATTTTCTGTAGGAGATGGCTACTGGCTTAAAGGTTGAACAGCAAGAACTTACTTAAAATGGATGTTGGTGCAAAATAACTTCCATAAAACAAGCAACAAAAGAAAACTTACCTGGGCATGGGTTTCCCTAGGAATTCTGTTCTGGTTCAGTAGTGCTCAGTTCACAAACACTTCAGCAAATCTCAAATGATTAGTGCCTGTTCTTGGCTTCCAATATAGAGCAGATGAAAATCTTACAGTTGTGGTCAAGTCTTCCTTTGAGTTTTGGGATTCACTGAAACCCAAACAATTGAAAGGTATCTAATGGAGTAGGGGGGTAAAGAGATGGTCCACCGATACTCTGTGCAAGAAGATACCCCCACAATTCCCCTCCCTATGTGCTAATAGTCACAGCAGAAGCAAAGGTGTCAGCAGTCTAATCCACGTCTCAGAGTAACATAACCCCTTGATCTCATTAGTCAAAGCCCTGACCTCACAACAGATGCCATACCAGCACATCAGTCCTCAAGTCTGGACTGGCCGTTAGACAGGACACTCCAACAGCTTGTGCTTAGTGCTATGGTGGCAACCAGCTGAGTCGGCATCTGCCAGTGATCACTGTGCTGTAGTAGCCAAGAGTACCACTTCTTTCTTAAGCCCTCCTAGCCCCCATATCTAGATTAGGGAAAATCACAGTATCTCATATCACACTGTATGATAGCCACTACTAAATACTGACTATTAATAGCTTCACTTCTATGTAGACTTCTGCCTTTCTTGTATATGTTATAGATAGCATACCCTTCTTCACCTGACACTGAAACACAGCCTTCAGCTTGCCTTTCGGCTTGCTTCCAAGTTTAAGCATGCAGATTTCCATTTGGTTTCACAGATATAAACACTTTCCAGTATATTTTGATACGTGTAAGAACAGCAATTCCACATTTAGTTCAGAATTTGTGCCTAGCATTTGGGAGTTTCTGCTAACCCGAGGTTGCATTTGTCCACAACCTCTGCATCAGGGCAAGGTGGATCTCGGGCTGTAAAGCAGGCCTTTAGTCTAATGGACTAGAGCTCCACAACATCCAAGAAGCAGCACAGTCAGTCCAAGGCAAGAAGAGACTGCTATGCCATTGACTTAAAAGGCATTGTTCCTAAACTGTCAGAAATCTGGAATTGCTACTGTGTCTTTTTTATTGCTATTTATTGTATTGCACTGCCGTAGTCTCACACAGGGATTAGCACTTCAGCACACCTGGCATTGTACAGTCACATTCTTGCCTTAATAATTAAATCATGAGATCCTCCTCTGCTCCCTCCACCTCTCAGTAATGACGCAACTTAACCCCTGTGAAGGGCAAATTTCAGACTGTGCTGTGAAACTTCGAAATACAAAATCATTCTCATGAGATGTGACAATGTGAAAGTTGAAGATTATGAAAAATTCAACATGCCATAGCAATGTTACCTGGCCAGTATTTTTATTGCCCTCCCTTATCACTCTCTTCTGCTTCAGCATGCCACCAAGTCACTCTCCCCAAGTTGCTCAAAAAAAAAAAAAAAAAAAAGGAAAAATAGCTACATCTTCTTTGCGGAGCTAAGCAAGGTGAAAGATTGTCTGGGCATGATCAACTTGGTTGTTGCAGAATCAAAATAATAAAACTAGCACATACTTAGACAGCAGTATCTGTACGGATGTAATCCAAAGGTGGGATTTCTCCCTGTCCCACCCCTCAGCGCTACACTGACTTGCAGAGCACCCAGGCCAGCTGGACGCAGCCGTGCGATCCCACCCTCCACAGTGATGGGGACCGGCAGCTGGGAAAATGTTCCCGCCACATGGGAAACATGCCTTCCAGCGAAGCCTGTCTGCAGACACAGTGCCACGTGCAGCACATCGCCGTGGCTTCCCTCCAGCTCGGGGCCACCACGTAGCTGGGGTAGCCTGCAGCGGGAGGGGGGACTGCGCCACAGACAGAAGTGGGAGACGGGGCCTGAGAGCATCCGTCTTGCCCTGACAGCCTTTGACTAGACAGGTCTGGTTACAGCAGCTGAAGATCTGTTCTGCAACACACAAATCCAGCATGAACAACATAAAAATGGAAAGCATCCTGTGCTTGGGGAACATCTGCTTAGGCGGTGAAAACCCCTTGGAGTGCATCATTCTGGGTGAATCAGCACAGCTGAGGCGGCTGCTTAGCTGCCCGAGTGGCTGATTTAATTTTTTCCCGGCTTAGCCGTGTGCCATCACTAAGATTTATTAGCCGCAGCCCTGCACAATTCCAGGAGGTGCGGTTATCAGGAAGTACTTGGCTCCCCAGCACTGTTACTGGGCTTTGCACTGCATAAATTACAAGGTGTGCACTGACTAGCAGATAAGCAGACCCTTCATTACACCTTGTTGTTCTGCACTGTCATTCCTCACTGTATTTCCACGTTGGTACTGATAGCACTGAACAAGACCGAGACTCTTTACTGATGTAAATTGGCATCGCCCTGTCAAAGTTAGTGATGCAACGTGGATTTGCACTTGCTAAGCATCTGGCTCAGTTTCAAAACTCTCTGGATGAAAACTGTTGAGTGTCAGGAACCTGCAAGCCTGATATTCTCTGTAATTAAGCTGACAACATTAGTTGGGTTTGTCTTAGCTTTTGCTATGCTTCTGCAGTCTCTGTAGATGGGAAGAACAAACCTTGTTCTTTGGATGCCTCCTTTAACAAAGCAGAATCGTGGCCACTTGACACAAGATGAGTATTAAGAGCTTTATCAAGCTTATGAAAATGAGTCCAGGAGAAAGAGAAGACCCAGTCCCTGTAGCCTCGAGATGAGTTCTGGAGGGCTCTATTGCATCTGCAGCTCTCCTGAGGCTATCCCGTCCCAGGGCTGCCCAGACAGAATAAAAAATCACAGTTCTATTTTCTTCTCTGTCTGGGCAAGACATTGGTTCCCAAATCGATTTCCCTTCTGATACAAGGCCAACATTGTGCCAGGCCCAGGTCAGCTGGCCAATATTGGGGTTTTTTTAATGCATGTAAAAAATTTGTCAGCAAATGAAAACAGAAATGTGCCCATAGCAAATACTTCAGCATAAAAAATCTGGTTTGTGATACAACTCAGAGCACCTGAAGACTTCAGGGTATCCTCTTTGACTAAAAAGGACAGTTTCCAGTTTATTTCTGAGCAAAAAAATATTAAAACACTTTCATATACAGCAGACACTTCAGAGGTACTGAAATATTGCACTAACTCCAATTCTCTGTCAAAGTTGAAAGTTATGAAGCAAAATGTTGATAGACTCCACCTGGATAAACCTTGAAAAAGAAACCTGTGCCATTGCTTTCTTACACATACCTAAGCAGTAGCCATTTTATGAGCATGGATATAGAATTTGGATGTAAGCCGGGACTCAAGGAAGGCATGAATTAGCCTAGCTCTGAACTTTGCCATAAATCCCAACACCTTGAAAGAGAAAAATGCCAACCAAATTCTGAAAAAAAACCATTTTTCTCCTCCTGGCCTAACCTCTAGTTGTAACAACAGCTTTGCTTAGAGAAGACTACAAGAAAAGATGCCCCTCATCCTCCAGAAAATATCAGTTTCCAATTCTTTAATCAATTAATTCCAATTAGCAGCCAGTTTATTGGTGAACCCAAGACACAGAAGACAAGGAAATCTGCTGCTCTTGGAGAGACTGGTCTTTGATTTAATGACACCACAAATGGTCGGTTGTACAACACCCTGACTACCAGTATTTGAGTATTTGCACCAGTATAAAGAATAAACTGGCACCCAAGTAAAATCTGGAAATTCAGGCAACTACAGCTTGAGTAAATTTTGAAATCAGAACCATAATTTTGCTGAGAGTATTTTATAAATGTGTCTTTGTTCCATCGAACCAGATTCTGGTTCCTCATTATGCCCTATGAAACCCTGGTTACAGCACTCAGCTGAGACCCCTGTTTTGATATCTCCTACTTGTTCCTAACAACCCAGCTGACCATCAGTATTCTGTTACAGACTCCTTACAAATCCAGGGTAAGCAGTTTGGTTTCAAAATACTGATATTTGAAAACATATGTTGCTTTTATAGCCTTGCTACTGGGATAGGCCAAAACCCCAAGACCTAAACATCTCCAAATTCTCCAGAAGAGACAGAAAAGGGAACAATGCATTTTTTAACAGCTGGGGGATGACCAAGGAATCAGTGAATGAAGGAGGACCTTTTCTCTCTGTACCCCACAGAAGCATCACTTGGCACAAAGCAACATGATTTAGTTGCTGGTGTATGAAAGCACATCATGGGGCAGACCCACCAGCCACGCTAAGAGACAGTCTCTTCTGCTCCCATTCCTTCTCTCCTAAGCTCAGAGGGAGCTGTAACTTGAGTGACATCCTTTGGCAAAAATATGCATCATTCAGCTGACCCTAATCTTGATGTCCTCTTTCAAGCAGAACTCAGTTCTTGGCAGTTTTATTTGAGTTAGTGTTAAACAAATGCTAAGTAGAAATGGAATAAAAATATCAGGTTGTCAGCTCCTAATAAGTTGCTGAGCCTTGGCATACAACAGAATTCAAATTAATGGAAAACGATAAAAAGCCCACAGGACAGTCATCTATCAAACTGACACACAGTATTACGAAGTATAGTTTACCTAATCTATACTGCCTAACGTGGCTTGAGTAATGTGACTTCTCAGCCTAAGGGACAGATCTCCAGGCCCTCATATCACCTCCCTCCTAGCACTTTGCTTCGCTATTCCTGGGAGCAACATGTTGAAGATGAATACTTGCTTGCATCACTACCTTAAGGTCAGCACCTTAAGCCCAGAAATGGAATAAAGATTACCACGGTGTTTATTTTCATCTCACTGTAAGGATCTTATCTTCCCAAAGTTTTGCATAACTGCTCAGCATGGCAGGGCAGGATGTAACAAGTAACTCTTACAACAGTGTAAATGTGTTACTGTCATGCCATTAAATTGTCATATTGTTATGCCATATTTCCAAAATAAAAACTTCTTGGTTACAAATCACAAAACCAAAAGAAGATACCTGCTATTAAATCACTGTGGGGAGAAAGGAATTACTCTCAGAACTGTGTATTTTCAAAGAGAGTTCCTGCAAAGAAATAACTTTTAAACTAAACTTTATTAAATTTAGTGTTTGAATACTTTTCCCCTTGGTAAAGACCTTTTATCCATTAACACTGGAAAACAGCCCTTCATGGGATTCATTCCAAATCAAATTTAGGAGACAAGCAGGGATAGTGTGTTCACAGACACATATGTGCAATTAAACAAGTACATGCTCTCGTAACAAAGAGCCAACTCAATTACCTCCCAAGTATAAAGCTTACAGAGAGGCAGATGTGATCTTTATTCCAGAAGGTTTGCCGAGCAAACATGAGAGAAAGAATGTGGAAGAAATTTATGTGAAAGCAAATACTTCATACCTTATAAAATCCCCATTGGATGATTACAAAGATCTCTTGGAAATGCCAATTAGTCAGGTGTCTCTTTGTCCTTTTTAATTCTCCTGCCCTTATTAAATCAATATCTCAGACAACTTAATGGCTCCCCAAAGTCTAGGTCAAACAGAGAAGCAAGAGGAGGTGGAATGAAAGGCTGTGCATAATTTTGTGCCATGATCTAACTGTGGGTGAGGAGAGAAGGAATAATTTAGGTTGATTAAATAACTAAATATACAGTGCCTTGAAAGGAAAATTGGCCTTCACTCACAGAACTATCAAGACAATCCCTGACCAAAAACCATTACTGCTGCTGGTTGCAAAGTTGTGACAAATTCTTTTCGGAGGCATTTCATTTTTTTCTGCCCTGCACATAGGCACTTCTACCTCCCCTCTGACAGCACCCTGTGAAGAAAGAACCTGAAGACTGAGTCACAGCCCTGACTACACCCAAAGCATGCTCCACCTTCATGGGCAAAACAAGATTCTGCTGCCCACAAGCTGCTGTTCGCCTCAGTCCTTTCCAGCAGGTGTATGAAATCTGGTCATGACACATGAGGGAGAGCAGTCACAATAGACTTTTGTCAGGTTCAGAGATACTTCAGAATTTGGCTAGTGTGGAATACCATACATTACAGGGAAAGTTGCATCGATGGAGTAAAAATGTTCTGACTGAGGTAGGTAAAAAAGAGGAGTACCAGTCTTATCCACAGGAAAGTTTGGAAGGACAGAGCCTGAGTTGAAATAAGCTGATACATTTCCAATGACCTTGAGAGAGATACTACCCGTTTGCATCAGCTGGAGACCTGGCTGATGATGTGTACTGCAAGGCACTTCTCCCTTTTAAAATGATGGTGCTGGGTCCAGCTAAGAACTGAACTATCTGTTGAATGTGCTGTGTTCATCCCACTTGATTAGATAGGACTTTAGAGCAACAAATCTCTTAAATTAAACACTTCAGTTTGGTATCTAAAGAGGGGATGAGATGAATTTCAACCTAATCATACTAAATCCTTGCTTCCCATCCCCTCAAGACTACTTACATTCTTGCTAAGAAAGCAGATCTTCCCCAACTCAAAGATCAGACTCCTAGGGAAGACTATTTTTTTAAAAAAAGTGTAAATATGTAAAAATAAGCCCATGCATTTCTGGGAACCTAGATTAGATTTAACTGCTTCTCAGTAATATCCATATGATATGAAAATGTTTAGAGGTCCCAGGGAGAACAGGAAGTGGGAGTATGCTAATTAACGAACTTTTATCTTAACACTTGCTATTGACTAAAAGCAGAGAGGAAAGCAGAGGCTGTATGGTGGTAAAGGGGCAGAGAACAGGACAGAGAGAGGCAAAAAAATACACAAAACTTTTCCCTTGTTTTTGGAGATCAGGCAGTAGCTGAGCCAGAGCAGAGACAGGCACAAGGTACATGGGAAGCCACCAAGGTAAGACAGGAGGAGGAATTATGACTGCACGTGCCTGCCTGAACAACATGAGGAATGGCACCACTGGAAACAAGAGTTAGATCAGGGCTGCAATTAAAATGGACAACCTTTCCTATTTTGAGAACGTTATTCTCAGAGTGTTCCTGGAGTGCAAATGAATAGAGTCATCTTCAGTCTGAAAATGAATAAAATGAAACCCAAAGTTATCCAGGCAGGGTTTTGAAAGGCTAAAAGTGCTAGAGTGCAATCCACAGCAAACAGCATCAGGTTTTCAAGGGAGCCTCAGTGTAGAGTTTTTGCTGTGTTGATTTGTTTGCCTACTGGAAAGAAAAATCATAAGAAATATTCATCAATAATAGTTTCATTTCCAATTGATCTGAAACAGGTCTTCCTTCTCCCTAGCTGCTTCACTTTCACAAGGAAATGGCTGAGGAGAGGAATGACTTTATTAGGCTGATTACAATGGTTTGCTCAGCAATGGTTTGGATTGCTAATTTCTTAAATTATTGAAGTGGGCAATTAGCACTGAAAATTAAATTGAAAAATCCAAATATTTCACTTAGAAAATGGTAACATGAATGCAACTGTTTGAATGACTAGAAATTGTTTTCATGGATATATACTTACTAAAACAGAGTACGTTGTAATGCAAAACCCAGTTTTTCACCAAGAACATTTAAAAAACGGTGAATTTATACCATGTTTGAGCAAGCAATTATGTTTTGTACAACAGGGAGTGCCAAAAAATAACACTTGCTGCCATTTTCATCTCCATGACTTTAGTCTGACTTGCATGTTCTCTGTAAAGCAGTGTAGCAAATGAACTTGATCAACAGTTTTCAGTGTACATTGGTGGACATGGCCAGCTCATGTTTAATGCAATTCTGTGACCTCTAGCACCAGATTTGGTCTGTACATGTCCTAATATTTCACATGCTGATAACATGGACCAAGCAAGGTAAAACAAACCTCTCCTCTCACTGAGAAACCATTAAAAGGGTTTGTATTCCTCATTTGGCCAGACCAATTAATATTTATGGTCTCATGAGAGAACAACTGTTACTTCTTTTCTAATATTTTTGGCAATCAGAACTTTAATGCATGTGGCATAATGCAAATGATAGTAATGTCTGTGCTTAGGGAGTTTCAGCTGCCAAAATAAAACCCTACACCTGCACAATCCTAAAAAAGAGAGGCTGCACACCTTGGGGGGATCCATCTCCATGGCAGAGTTTCCTGGATCAGGGCCATTGCTTATTTTATACCCATGGACTGAAAATTCCTGAATTCTTCTGCTTTGCCTTCTACGAGTTGCAGCAGTGGATGAGTCATTTTACCTCATACCTAAC
This sequence comes from Burhinus oedicnemus, assembly GCA_008921705.1. Classification (NCBI taxonomy): domain Eukaryota; kingdom Metazoa; phylum Chordata; class Aves; order Charadriiformes; family Burhinidae; genus Burhinus; species Burhinus oedicnemus. The sequence goes on from VFFE01008996.1 coordinate 885,846, forward strand.
ATGTCATTTCCCATCATCTACTGAGTATGCAACCACAAGAAGATGAAGCAAAAACACAGCTATTTCTTATCTCACAACTGTGTTTATTTTGAGCTAATCAGTCATACTGACATCTGTTTGGCCCTAATCCTGATTTTGTTAATAAGCCATTTGTGCAAATCTGTTCTATGCAAGACCATGCCTTACTGCACCCCTGAAGACTGATGAATGCATGTTGGAAGCCAGTAATTCTTTAGGATAAGCCCACCTTGGAACTCCAGTAATTTTCCAATAAATGTTGTCCATGAATGAGCTCATGAACCTCCAGCATGAAGACCAACTTTATCTCTGGGGTAGAAGTCATCCAGTGGGCAAGTTTCCAAATACAAAAACAAAGCAACCTCCTTCCTCCCCAAGATCTTCCCCGCAGTCTCTGCTGCTGCTTAAAAAAAAAATTGTCCACTCTTTGATGTAAGCCCTTGGAAATACTGCGGTTATTTAATTATTCTGTTTCTTGTCTCCTGGTAATTCTCATAGATCCTTACTACAGCATTGATTCATATTTCTGAAGGCCAGACCAGACCAGACTGATCATCTGGTCTGGCCTCTTGCATAACACGCGCCACAGCATTTCACCCTCTGATCTCTGAATCAAGCCTTGTACCTTGTGGGAGATCCAGGGTATCTTGATTTTGTCTCCAAGTTCTGGAGAATTTACCACATCCTTGGTTAGCCATTCCAGATGTATGTTGCCTTCATGGTTAAGACATTTGAGTTTCATTTCCAATTTGGATTTTTCTGATTTTTCACCTTCCAAGCCTTATGTCCTGCTGTGTTCAAGGCACAACAAGCGCTCTTTGGTATCCTATCCTTCACCCTGTGCAAAGACTTCAGGCTGAGATCCAGGGGCCCTCTCCATCTCCTACGCAGATAAACCCACCACCTGGAGCTTCTCATGTCTCCAGCTATCAGGAGTGGATTTAACACCAAACTGACTCTGGTAATTCCTCTCTGACATCTCTGCAGGTTCTCAGCATTTGGTTTGAGGGCAGAGACCAGCGCGGGAGGCGGCAGAACTGGGAAGGGTGGGACACGTCTGCTCCTGAGCAGTACTTATTCCCGGACACAGCCCAGACTTGGGTCCCTGCCCTAACCCCACTGCCACCTCGTGCCACTGCTGCTCGCTCACCCACCTGATGGCATTTTGTCACCACTTCCCAGGACACACTACTTCCTCACCCTGTCTGCAGTGTTAATTCCTCGTCTGCCTGATCTCTCATTCCTCCTCTTAAAAAGTATGGGTTTTGCACCACCAGGCTTCCTGAACAGCACTGGTTATGTGACTCTGGGTATGCCTTCAGCTATTTATTTCCTCAGGAAATGTCGCATCACCTGGAAACTTTGTATTTTCCCTGTTACAAAATAAAGCTTACGGTAACGACTTTCTTACTTCTGTCAACTTCCTTACATCCTTGAGAGGCTCCAGCTGCAAAACAGAATCCAAAGACAGACTTCTCAAAAAGCCCATATTAACTGGCTCCACAGGCTCCCACAGCCATTGGGATGTGCCTGTCACAGGCTTGTTTCACAGTGGAAGCATAGGAATGGCTAAGCCAAAGCCAGAGCACTTAAAGAGTTCAGCAGTTCAGTATTTACAACTAGACGTTTACTTTTCTTTCGTCCTGCAGTGTGGCATAACCTGAATTTGTAGCAGGCTACTGTGAATGCACAAAGAAGCATGTCTGTGAAAAGTAGGAGCACTAAAGTCCAGTTTTCTGCCATCTGGCCTGCCTGTGGACCCACAGTAATCCCATGAAACATCATAGGGATTCAGCTCGTCCTGCAGCCTCTCCTCCAGCTGAGGCACTGGCGGCATCTCTTGCTCCAAGCCAGATGCCTACTTTCCAGAAACTCCCAGGACCTTTAGCAATGCTGAGGTCTTTATCCTTCAGCTAGTTTGGCTGAAATTAGCCAACCACTTCAAAAGCTTCTGAGGGAGGAGGAATGACATGCAGGCAGACAGACACTCATGCAGATGGACAGTCACAGGCTGAAAAGGGAAGGGAAATAAATCATTTGTGTTGTGGGAGTTTGGTCTTAATCACCTTACCCATCTTTTCTCCTCTGCTTTACAACCTCTGCTGTGCAGCGGCTGGCTGCTCACCCTTGATGCACACTGAGACAGATCTTACCAGCTTTTTTAGCCTTCTGGCAGTCATTCACCTAGGAAGATTTCTCTCCTACCCCCTCTTCCTGGTGAATTCATATTACGGTAGCCACTGAGAAAAGCTGTGAAAACTGACTACTGAGTGTACCCAGGCTCCATCTGTTGCTCTCAGCAAGTCCCAGGAAAGTACTGACAGGCTTAATTTACTCTGAAAGACCACTGAAATCTGTGAGATTCATCTGAAGCAGCCCACGCCCTGCAAGTCTGCAAACCCGGGAAGCATCCCAAGAGCCTTATTCAGGACACTAAGTACAGCCCCGGAGTCGCTGTGGTATGCTGATGCCGAAATCAGTGCAGGAAGCCCCAGGGTGCCACTGAGAGTACCCCACTCAGAGGGAAGGGGACAGCTATGTCAGCTCGGGCAGAGCTTCACCTCGCCTTGCCTGCTCCCAGATGGCTGCCTGGCCGACAGGGTTTTCCAAGATGTGGATCCGGCCAAGCATCTCATGGGCACACCAGTTTGGGCTGGGATCCTGCCATCTCTCTTTCTCCCCAAGGCAGAGGTGCTCTGACAACTCCAGGGTAGCAAGGGCAGACCCTGCAGCGGGAGGCAGAGAAACAACCCCCATTAGGTGCCAGGTTTGCTTTGCAGGGATCAGTAGTGCAGTTAAAACACCACGAGCACAAACCAGACTGCATGCCCAGAGTATCGTACAAGGCCTCCTCTATCAGCCCAGTGCGAATTTGCCGCTCTCATGGGAAAAATCAAAGGGCCCAGGGCAGCAGACAGTCTGTTAGCAAGCTACAGAAATAGTGAGCGGCTGATGTCTAGACTCAGGAAAGGAAATTCCTGTCCGTGTTTAGAAGAGCCACACACGTACACACACAAATAAAAAACAGGAAGGCATGCGCTGCTGTAGTCTTTGATAGCGGCCCAAGGGAAACGGTGTAATTTGGTAGAAGCAGCAAACAAGGCATCCACTTAGACATAACCTGTCAGGCCTACTAAGGAGGGTGTTTTGACAGACAAGTCTTAGAGAAATTGGATTTGGCACAGCAGCACAGAACTGCCTCTGCAACAAATGTAGGGGACAAGACCCTGGGAGAGACCCCAGACACGTCAAACAGCTCAAGATCTCTTAATGGGAGTGTAGAAGATTGCAAGTTGTCATATCAGCTGAGAGAGATGCATATTTGGAGCTGTTATAGTTCCTATCTTTTGGCCTGGGAGCCCATCTGTGTTCAGATACATTAATCTCTCTTTGAGAAGGGAGCTGGGTGATATGTGCATACTCACAAGACCCTACTAAGTTCCTGGCCCAGACATATTTATCACATTATAAAAGACCTGTAGAAGTGCCAGTTTTGGTGAGTACTATGTAATGTGGTTGCAACCACAGACTTTATTTTTCCACCATGATGAGGACCACAATCTCTTTTATCCAAAATAAATAAATAAATGAATAAAAAGGGTCAAGGGGCTGCAAATCATACTGACCTGTTTCTTTAATTAATAGCAATACAAGCTTTTTATTTATTTATTTTTGCCTTTTTTTTCCCGCCCCTAAGATATTTGCTACTAGACTGGAGGGCACCCTGTTCCGTTTAGCAAAGACCAGAACAGATTCACAAAGACTTGCCAGGCCTCAGACATTATGTGATCTGAATGCAATTTCTCCACCCAGTCAACAAACACTCTATTTTTATTAATTTCATAAGAGGCTAGTAGGGAGAGAGGGAAGGAGGGAGGAGGGAGGAGGGAGGGGAGGAAATGCCCTTTGACCAAGCAGAATGCCAGAACTCAGTGAATTGTTACTAGCACAATATGCTAAAACTAAAGCTGGGCCATGTCTTTTCATTTCACAGCAAACCTAGCCTTAGGACTGGAAAACAAGATTTCTGTTCCACTGGGCTAGCACAGCAGCATTAGACAACTTAAGGCAGGAAGTGAAGAAGAAATTACCGATGAGATGTCAGGGGAATATAAAGCAAAGCGTCTCTCTTTCAGAAAACAAGGGAATTGGGACAATAACTCTACCCTTGCACATCACTAGGCTTTGTGTTGGCATGCTCAAGCCAGGGCCAGCCCTTCTGGCTGGCCAGACCACCATGGCAGCCCCCTCCCACAGACAAGCTCCTTGAGCACGTAGGAGAGGGCAGCTGTGAGCATGAGAGCACAGACTGGTGCTCGCTGGGACCCTGGATGCACAAAGTATGGCAAGCACTCTCAGAATGCCGTCACAGCAATGCCTACAGCTCTTGGGCAAAATAGAGTCTGACTGGATCCTAAGGAATAATAAAGGTCAGGAGAAAAAGACTGCTACCCTCATGACCATTCATACTCTCTACATCCTGTTTCTCCACTGGCCCTTAGGAAAAGAGTGTCTGTGAGCAGACCAGAGGCTACGCAGCTTGGAACAGTAAGCTCTGTGCATCCAAGCAGCCTTGCCGTAAGCATTTCTCTTGTGCCTGGTTTCTCATCCTCTTCCCAGCTCCACAGCAGAGCCTTGCTGCAAATTTTTGACGGAGGCCAGGAATCAATGCTTGCTCCTTAGATCACCTTGCTTGGCCAAAGAACTGCATATCACAGTTCTCCTTCCTTACCTCACCCCCAGATAACTGCCTTCTTGGTCCACGCTTGAAAATTTCCCAAGGGCCCAGCAGTGTTCCCACCTTACCATAAGAGACTGTGTGTGTGCACTTCATCTAGCCATATCCATGGTAATGCAAGTTGTACTTATCTCAGTCTATCCTGCCATTTGCCCTCCATATAAAAGGCTTTTTGCCTGAACTGGAAAATGTTTTTGTTCAAGGCAAGTCTTTTGGTTCAGAGTGTTGGTGAAACCTCATAGCCTACACTACGCAGGAGATAAGGCTAATGGATCTAGTTATCGCTTTTCACCTTAAATTTGCTAGATCCTGCACCTCTGGTTACATCCATATGGGACAAAGGAGAGAGATTTCAGGTCTCTCAGCTACTGAAAACATCCTCATTAACATTTCTCCTGATAAAAACACCATAGCATTATATGTGCATGACACAGAAGGTAATCTGCTTTCTGTAAATGATAGTTGATAGAGGACAATGCGTTCCCCTTTTGTCTGGTCCCCAAGCTTTCTCTCTGGGAGATTCCTATCTGAGAGCTAATGGCATGGTTGCACTCCTCACTGATAAAGAGTTGCACAAAAGGGATTTCAAATACCATAAACCATTAACCATAAACCACCTCCTTGGAACCCATATCTAGGAGCAGACAACTTACACTGTTTGCCAAAATTTTGTCCAGCACGGAGAGCATTCAGCGGGTGCTAACACTTAATAGGTGACTTTTTTTCCTGCATCCAAGCAGTTTGCTATGAAGTTCTACACTGCATAGCTTCCCTCTCTGTTGTAAGACAGATGAGCTCACCAGAATTACAGTAAATACTGAGCCCAGAAAAACTGCATTTCATGTTGGTCCATCGTCCTTTTTACTTGTTAATTCTGCTCATGTAGGTGACAGTGACTACTGAATAATTTCAAGACTCTGCAGACACAGACTAACCAAAAGCTTACAGAAATCTGTCAGAAGCTTCTTACTGATGCCTTGGGCCCCTATCACACCCTATTTAATTACAGGCTGTTTGGAAGATTCAAAGCTAGCTAGTAAGGAGAAAGCAAGAATGCACCTGGATAAAGAAACACACAATCTGTTTATTTTCTTCCTTCTGTCCTTGCATCATTTTCATTTGTTAATGGGTAAAATATTTTTGCAGTCCCTTAAATTCCACATTCTGTGTTTCTTAACTTCTTTTTAACCATATGGTGCAGCCAGGTGGTGAACCAATAACATTTTTCACCTCAATTGACACAATTAAAGACTATGATTTTCAACCACCAAGAAAAGTTGGCTGGTTGAGTAAGGGCAGTTTGACAACTGAGATATTTATGTACAGCCAAAATGAGATAGTGCCCTATATTTTAAACAGTTCAAGTCAGAGGAGAAAAATGTAAAATTGGTTCCTAGATAATAATGCCTAATCTTTGTTTTTATGGCACATTGCTGTGCAATTAAGGTTGGCTCGTGAAAGCTGTGCATGAGCACACTCGAATTGCTGAATGGCCTCATAGATGGCAGGAAGGAAAATAAATACTCTACTGTTTATACTTTCTGAAGTAAAATCTTCAAGATAAACAGTGTGTCAGGCTGACAGGTGTGACTTCTTTAGCCTTCGCCTGATGAATTTTTCATTCACAGCTGAGGCTGATAGCCTGAAACTGTTGATGGAAAAAACCCACTGTTCAGATTTTGATGGGAATATGAATGTCTGGGTCTTAGAAGGGTCTGACTTCTGTGCAAAGAATTACAGACACTGCTGTGCAGGCGTAGGGGAAGGACCGTGCTGCAGCCACACTGCATTGGGCTGGTGTTTCACTCAAGGTGTGGCAATATAAGGGTATGGCATTTTCTAGGAAGATGATCAGATACATCTCCCCCATGATACCTGAAAAGCAGAAAGGTTTTTCAGAGGCTTCTTCTGAGTACTTAATTCTTCATAAAAAAGCCAAAGCCATGAACTACTACACCATTCTTGATTTTGGCAAGTTCTTCGCTTGCCAAAATGTCCAGGTCTTTGTGGAACTGCTGCTTGTAAGCAAACAGCGTGAGCATTAATAGCATCTTCCTTTGGCTGGTTGTGCTTTGTTAGTTCAGGGTTTCTGCTTAGGTCAGCCCAGGTCCAAGGAGGACTGAAATATGGAGGGAGAGAAATGGATGTGTATTGAATACAATGAGGAGAAAATGATGAGCAGGCATCATCTGTGCAAGCAATTTCACGTTGTAGAAGAAAGGCTGCAATCTCCAGGCTAACCAAATGTGAAAAAAGGCTCACTGAGCCCCTGCCAGTACATGGAAATTCCAAGAACAACAAGTTAATCCAATAAGATCCAATAAGACATTGAGATTGAGAAGTAGAGAGACAAATTGTGTTCATACTCCATGAAAATACAGAGCAATTGTAAGTCCTATAAACTCCCCAAGATTATTTTTCCTGTCCAAGAAAATCACTTCTGTCTCATATGGCTTGAATTTAAACCAACTAGCTTAAATCCTCGCCCTTAACTCAATCACTGAGAAAATAAAGAGAAAGTAGGATCGAAGTTCAAAGCAAAGCAGTGGGGCAGCACATGGAGCTGGGCACAGGGACGATGTGCCAGGCAGACACAGACCCCTGCCCCACCACTCTCACATGCGGCTTGGGCCAGATGGGGGTTGGTTACCTTAAAAAGTTGTAACAGAAGGAACCAAAGGGGAACCCTTCCTCTGCCGAGGATTTCTGAAGGGCTGTCACACTCCAGAGAGCTTGTCAGTGGTCAGTGGCTACATGTGGATGCACGACAACTCCAAGATGTCGTTTTTGTATTGACAAGAATCTGTGAGCGTTTGAGAAGAGGAAGAAGGATATATCTAACCCTTTACTGCTTCTCTTACATAAACCTTCTACTACATATTAGCAGTCTTCCCAGCTGTTTCAGGCATAGATCATTTCAAGTTTTTCTGAGTAATTATCTGCACAGTCCCTTTTCCCCTCTGGAATAGCTGATTTATAAGGTGATGGCAAGACTGTACTCCATCAGGTCGCCTAGCAGTGAGGGAGAGACGAAAACCGACTCTAAAACCTTTATCATTTTTAGGTGGTAAGTTATAAACATTACTGAGGAAAGGCAAGAAGACTGGAAAGCTCTGAGCATGACTTAAATGTAAAACAATGGGAAAATCAGGCTAGGCTATGAGTAAATTGCACAGGAGTTTAGACCACACACACACAAAAATACATAAATCCATTCAGAGCTGAAGACCTTGTATGGGTTTATTTGTCCCCACAGATGATAACTGAGAGGATCAATTCACCCCCTAGAAGTTCATTTCTACTTAGAAGAGTGACTTTCTAAAAAATCTGCTTCCTGTGAGTATTCGGTACCTACCATGCTTACTCCAGCAACCATATGTGCCTTTATTTTTGCTGCTGTTAGCACTGAAGAGCCAGTGGAGTCACAAGAGTCAATTCCAAAATGCAAGGAAAAGCGGATTGCAAGCAAGAACAGACTGCGACCAGTAGACTCCTTACTGTCGGTGGTAATGCTCCACCAACGTGACTGGCGGTGCCAGCAGTAAGTATAGGGAATGAAACAGAAATCCTCTAGCTTTCTCCATTTACCACATTTAATCTGGGCTTGGCAATGTCCAGTCAACACACAACTCCACATTGCTATTTTTCTTTCCAAAAGACCTGCTGTTCTGTCCAGAGCAGAACACAACAGACATATATAGCACTTCTAGAAGGGTGTACATTTTCTCTTTTCTTTTTTTAAGACCAAGCTCTTTTTTCTTCTTTCTACCTGAACTTTCCTAAAGATGAATCTGCATAATATCTCCTTTGATTTGTTTGCTCATTTTCTTAAAAAAAATAATTAAAATAAATACGCAGGAGGAAGAAGATGGTGTGTCTCTACAAGGTTATTTGCGTAAGATGTACTATGCTATAAATTTACATGCGCGGAACAGTCAAATAAAAAGGCTAAAGTTCAATTTAAAGTCCCATGCCACAAGGAAATGAAATCACAGTGTTAGTTACATTTCCCAAAATGAGAAAATATTAGGTACAAAGAGATGTGGAGAGAGCGGGAGAAGTAAAGGCACTGTTTTGCTTTGTAGAGCCAGGGAGCACCCAGCTGAGCAGGATGAGGGGAGAAGAGCTCGCAGTCGGGCACAAGGCATGGCACGGCTGGCAGCCCTGCAGTTTTCCTGCTGCCGTGAGGGCGTTCCCAGAATGTCTGAAAGCAAAACTTGGCAAGCAATACAGGAGCTGGATGGAAAGGGAGAAAGACTGGGGATTAAAAATGATCACTTTCCAGAAATAAAAACAAAAAACAGCCACCAATTTCTCCCTCGCATAGCAGAAGACATGAGGATACCAGTATCTATCAACAGCAAGATACTCCCACTCACTCCCCCATTCATATCAGCTTGCACTGGTTTCTTCACTATTTATCAGAAGGAAAAGGCAGCAGTGTTATTTACAGAGTGATATAAATAACAAAGCCTGAAATGAGGAGCACGATGCCCCAGCTCTGCAGTAATGACAAAAGCAGCACGGCTGGCTGGCTGTCAGGCACGCTTCCCTATCTACTGGCAGCACGGCCATCCAACGCTGTGCTACCCAAGGCTGCAGCCACCCACTGCTGATGCAGGCACAGAACACGACCTTTTCCTCCATAAATAACAGTACTCCATCCAAGCGTCATTATTAAATTCTTTCATGTGTGATGCAAGCTGTCCCCAGGAATAAATAATCTGGTACATGATTATGCAGGATGGTTTTATAGGGAGACAGTTTAAAGAAAACACTGCCCGCACCAGCTTAGACTTGGGCAATTCAGAGAAAACAATGAAATAGCATGTGGATTTTTTAAAGTGTCATGTCAAGCACACTTTAAAATCCCAACATCTAACTATTTGTATTCTTTCATCTGATGCTACATAATCCCTACCCTTAGGTTCCAGCAATGCAAAGCACTTGAGCCTCAGACAAAATGGTGTCAGCCTCACCAAAATCCCATCAAGTGCCTAGTTGGAGCTGACTGGGTGAGTGTGTCCAGTCAACGCTAACTCTAACCCCATTAGATCCAGCCAAGGACTGCTCTCCCATAATGCACAAAAGCACGAGTTTGCCAAAGTGCTGGTTTGCAGTCCAAACCAATACTCAGACAAAAACAATCTTAAAATAGAACCAATGTCCTAATTATATCTCCCCTGAATATTAACAGAATATTACAGTCATTGAAAATAGACCTTTCAAAAAAATCAGGGCCTTTCCAAGGTCTTCAGCCACCAGCATCTCTCTCCCAGGCATTCATAGTGTTCATTGCCTTTACTCATCTGCCGTCATCCTCAGTCACAAGAGGTTAAACATTGACCCTCCCAGACCAGAGGAGGTACAGGGAGGTCTCCATTCACACACAGGAGAGATGTCAGATCAGATCTTGTATTTGGGGAGGAGGAGGGAGTCTGAGCTTCCTGAGAAAGAGGTTCAAATCACACTGGCATGGCCCCTTACCTTTTTTTTCCAAATTCCTACCCTGTAGGGGGATTTAAGCAGCACTGAGCAACTCTGCTGCTCACCGTGTAATGAATTGTCCACACATTGCTCTCTTTTGTCCCAGCTGGCATTAGCCGGCTGGGCAGGGAGGGGAATTCTTTGTTTAAATCAAATTTTACAATCTTCAGGGTCCACTTCACATTATTCAAATCACAGAAACAGTTAAAAAGTCCATTTCTGGTTTACCCTTGTGTGACAACACTAAGGTAATTCACTTCTGCTGCTCCCTTGCACTAGCACAAGAGGGAAAGAAGCCTAGTATGAATGAGCATAGCCCCCATGATAAGGTGCAGTTTGCCTTTACCTTGAGTCCTCTCACTTCCCGTGACATCTTCATTTTGCCCACAAGTCTTTTATTGGAGCGAAGGAAAGAGAATGACACTAAGGAACAGATACTGCCATGGCACCGCATTACTGGAAAGATGTTCAGATACTGTCACCTATAAAGCCTGTATAGGAGAGAATAGCAAGGAGGAGGGAATCCTCTCCCCACATTCCTCTTTCCGTAGGGATGGGTGACAGAGGAATTATCCTAATGGTATTTGAAGCAGATCAGTATTTTGTTTGAGGAGGAAGCCTGATCAAAGAAAAGGTAACGTTATACTTAGGGGCACAGTAGGTAGGGGTAAGAGCATACGCAATTCAGAGCCTTCGGACAGGCATTCAGAAATCTACTGCATGGTGTCTCTAGCTCAGTGGTTCATAAAGTCTAATGGCGCGGGGAATATTTTACAGCACTCCTGCCCCCTCCCTGATATGGCTTGAAAGCAGTATAATATCTTGATCTGTAAGCTGTGCCGGCCCAAACATCTGCTGAAGAAAAATTAAGAAAAGACCAGCTGTGTAAAGGATAAACAACACAAACTTTATCATCTCTGTTTTTTCCTCCACTAATATTCTGTTTATTCACAGAACTACTTTATTTTATTGGCAATTCTGGTGTTCAGCTGGACTCAGTCTATACAAAGTCTCTTCTTCCAATGGCATGATGCTGCTCCGTGCCAGCTATGGATCAAGCCCTACATGTAGGAGACATACTGTATTTCCTGTTTTCCAGCCCTTGATCTCCGGGTTATTATCCAGAGGTGGTCTGCTTGCTGCATAACAGCTTCAAAGTCAGGCTGGACAACTGCTTAATGGAGGATTCTTAACATGTATGTTCCTGGTCTTCAGGTTCTCTTTCACATGCATCTTTCACCCTCTCAGCCGATCAGCACCGTGCCCATAAATCTTCCTTGGGACATGCTGCAAGAGTCCGCAGAGGCATCTGAGCTTGTTCATGCAGCAGCACTGCGCTGGGAAGGCAGTGGCTGACAAACAAGAAACTCTTCTCCCCTCAGGTGGCCTGCTCTTCCTTGTCAGCTGCACACTGCGGCGAAAAGTAGCTGAAAACCAGCTGCCCTGCCAAAAAGGACACAAGAGTTTCTTGTGGGCAGCGTGACTGTTTTATTTATTTATTTTACTTATTTACCACACTCTAGTCACTAGCTTGATTTTCCTTAATCTTACAAATCGCCTGCCAAGGACATAGAACATCTGGCTTTCTTCAGCAAATAAACTGTTTGCCATGTGTCTGCTGTCCAAAAAGACATGCTGCCCCCAAGTTACAATCCTGAAAAGGACTCTGTCAACATGTTTTATCAACTAATAATAATAATAAAAAAAAGCCTCCTGTGTTTTTCTCGCAGCTATTTATAAAATGTCTCCAGAAGCCAGACAGTGAATCAGCCTCCTTATCCAACTTCTGTTTCTACCAATGCAAATGCTCTCCGGTTTGTTATTGGAGGGTTGCTCAAAAACAGCTGGGCTGCTGGCATTCAAGCTATTCCTTTATTTAAGGGGTTTTGTTCTGAGTACAAAGACGCAGATTCAGAGATCATTCATGGACTTAAAGTCAAGCATATACTTAATTACTTCGCTGCACTGAGGCCTAAAGCATTTGCAGTGAAGCAAAACCATACACAAGCAGACTTCCTAAACAAGCACACACAAGCGTCAGCGACAGGCTGAATACTTGCAGAGCTGGTGCTGTGGTAGCAGCAAAGGGGTTGTAAATTCCTCCCGCCCCGGAAAGCTAGAGTGAGTCAAAGTAGTTAAATAAGTTGGGGCAAAGACCATGTAGGCACAGCTTCCAGCTGGAAGGTGGCTGGGGCAGAATGTGGAGGGGATCGCATCCTCAGAGACTTCCACGCAGGGGCTGGCGGCACAGCTCATGCTCAGGCAGAGTGTATGAGTAAGGCATTTTAGCCTAGCGTGTCATACATGTGTGCTGCTCCTGCTGCTAAAAAACCAGTAGCAAACCAGCCTGGTTACCTCCATCCTTCCATCCTCTGTTCTCCCACCCACCAGGGCTGCATTCGCCTAGGTCGGTAAGCGCTCACTCACTCAAGGATTGACTGTCCCCATTGCATTTAGCGGGACTGTTGCAGGGATCTGCTCAGCCATGAATTCGCCGTGAGCTAGCTGGGTATACTAGAGTGTAACAAGAACTGTTGCTAAGTCTCATGAAATGTTGTACGAGGATCTGATCCAACCCACACTGAAGTCAAGGCAAAGACTCCCACAGATTTAAATAGGTATTAGATCAAGACCTCAGACTTGTAAAATCTTCAGGGCAGGGGACATGGCTTTGTTACAATGCACAGTGTGCACTTAATGTGCTCTCTAAGTAATAATAAATAAGAATTTGGAGGTAATTTGACGGGGGGTTGGGAAGAACTTTCCAAAGCTTTCCAAAAAGCCTTGTTATCCCAGCATACTAATGTATTCTACCAAAGCTGTGCTAATCTTTTAAAATATCTTTGTACAAAGACTGTAAAATCCTAGTTGGTTATGTGGATTGCAATCATTCTGCAGCAGCTATTCATTTCACATCAATAGCTCAACTTGCAAAAAAAGAAAATAAGAAGCCTATCTATCTGTTATTATTCCTTTGCACATAATTAATGGCTTGCTGCCATCCTCCACTGCACAAAATCGCTGAAATGTTCTCTGCTCCCCTTTACATGCTTTTTTTTGAGACACAACTCAAAATGTTATCTTCAGGTTCAGAAGTCAATAAACTACCCGTGGCTTTCAGGGCTCTGCAGAGGAAGACAAATAAACATGGGAATTAAGGGACAATGGAATCTTTAAAATGCACCCCGTTTCCTTTGACTAACCAACTGATAGACACGAACCAGCTCTTGCGGTTCACACTCAAGGATGACTGTAAAAGCTTTTGACAGCTAAATGAGGTGGGGTGGGTTTTTTAGATTTAAGACTGTTTCTTACCTGTGACTAAGACGAGTTAGCTCTGCCAGCTTTGAATAAGCCATAGACCGGCCCCTTCAGTCTTACCTAGGAAATGCCCAGGGCCACTGACTGTCGGTCTCTTTTGTGTTAGTGGCAGACTTTTCCTTTCCACCTCTGCAAGACCCTCAAATTACAACTCACTGGCTGAAGCACCACGAGAACAAAACCTAGAATTCAACCTGAAATCTTGCATGGCACTTAAGGAAGCTAATGGGCAAAACCTAGCCCTGTCATATATCCATTGCTTGATGTCAACGGAGGGATATATTTGTTTTACTGGAACTGTTTATCCCAGGATCTCTACTGGGATACTGACATTTTGCAAATGCTTCCTCTGAGATACGCTATCAATTTGCAGAACAGGCTCTTTGAGTGCTCTCATCGGTTGCGTGCACAGATAAGATGACAAGTAAGGCAAAGCACAACAGATTATCAGTTGAGAGGGAGATGCTGATCTCGGTGACAGTCTGAGAAGTCTGCAGTAACTCAGCTGGGCTCCATCGAATTATTTGCCCTCCACAAATGTCACCAAGTTCAGGCACTGTCCCATGAGGAGGACACTTGTTTTCGCAGCTTTGTAAGCCCAACTGTGCACTGGTAGGTGTGAGCACAGGTAGCCACAAGTCCTCTTCTGTCTTAGCAGGCCTCTGAGAACCTTGCAGGATTAGAGGACAGGCTGTTGTGTGTAAAGTGTTCTGCTAGATAGGGCATACAGCCACACCCAGGTGGATGAGAGCAGTGCAAGGCTGCCTACAGCATCAAAAATTGGGAAGACGGCATTATCTTTACTGAGGTCTCATAAGTAAGTCAGGGAAAATTTTGGTCTGCTGCCTGATTGTTTTTCACCTGAGCAACTGCAGTCGTAACCTCATCTGAGGCTGAAACAAGGGTGGGTGTGTCCCTCCAAAAGCTCTCATTAACGTTCTTCACATGTCACTTCACAAGAGGCAACCAAAAGTGATTGTTTTCACTCCCTATTTCTCCGTTTAGCTATTCTGACAACAAAGACTTTTCAGTCAAATGGAGGGGTTAAACAATGTACTGAAAACCTGTCATCTGACCTCCACTTCTCCAGCTAGCCCACCTCTAGAGTAGCCCACCTCTAGAGTAGCCCCCCTGGCCAGCAGAGCTGCAGCAGCTGAGGATGAGGCCCTGTCTGAGAGAGTGTTAGAAGTGTTCGATACACCAATTGCAAGGCTCACTTCCATTGCCATAAATTGCATAAATTCAGAGTTTAAAGATGTCATAGGAAACACCACAGAGTGGATCAAAATTAGACCCTTCAGTCATGAAAGATCCACCTGAATCTCCCATAAGAATGAAGCCTACAGTTAACCTCTAGGTTCATATGAGATGTTCTGCTGGAATTAGTTTTAAATACTTCCTGCATCCATTATTCTTTGTGGATGCTGTTCTTGATCCAATCTAAATCTCCCTTTATCCATTAGTGTTTTTCAATGTTTTAACCAAGTTTTTACTAGTGAGCCAATGGCTTTGTCCAGCAAAGTCTCTCAGACTCAGAAGGGACTTTTTGGATGAGAAGAGATCTCTTTACACAGATGATTTCTTCTCTCTCCATTCTTGCTCAAGACTTCATATTACATCCTCGCTCTTATAGCAGAGTTCTTTACCCTGAACCATGACTGATCTTCTGATAGAGCTGTCCTGATCACTGTACCAGGACAAGTTTCACCTGCCAGCTGCATCACTACACTATTCCTCATTTTTAATTGTAACATCTTCCTAACCCTAATGTGAATTCTCCTAAATCTCTGATCCATTGACTAACCTTTTGTCTCTCCGTCATCCCTTCGCAAGTGTTGTCTGCTTATAGCAGTGTCTCAGTTATAGCTGTCCTTTCATGTTTTAATCACTGCAACATCCCTATTTACGTTATCTCTGAGTAGCAGACTGTAGTAAGGACAGCAGAGCTTTCCCCCCTCCCCTCTAAGTAGCCCCACTGGCTGCATAATTGTCCTCAGTGCAACAGATGACTGCTCTCTGGAAGGAAATCCATGATTAGGGGTTAGTTTGAAGGAAGCCTGTGTGAAGTTACCTGCAAATATCCCCCTCATGATACCCTCAGGTTGGGTATCATGCTTGCTAAAGCATAATTTCATCTCCATAAAATGAAGGACATAAAAAAGCGAACAAAATATATTCCTTCCTCTGCCATACTGAGACAACTCTTTGAGTGGCTGCAGTAGTCGAACAGGGAGCTAGAAGGAGGCTGCAGCATCAGCACCTCCCTCTGCCTCCAGCCACATCCTCCTCTTTATCTACAAACTCATCATCTGTTATCAGGAGGATGAAGGGCAGCAGCTTTATTCGCTCAAGAGGTACAGGAATCACTTGTGCTAAGCAGGAGATGGAGCTCAGGAAAGCTCATGCAAGAGGGAGGTGGATGGAGAAAGGTTATGCTGAGGTGAAGTGACTTGCTTATTGCCCCCTAAGAAGTTTGTACCAGGATGCAGAACAGGGTCTCCTCAATTGAACCCCAACCCTTTCCTTTACCATATACAGATCTTTTCATTTTCCATCTACTGCTACTTACTCTGATGTCTGGACTATTTTAACCACATGTACCATTAGATTGAACTATCTATCTGGACCAAAGAAGCTGCACTAGCAGATCTGAGCTTGGCTTTTATGCACGTGTAGAGAAGGTGCTTTGCTGTTCATCCGTCATTCAGCTGATTGCAAGCGTGTTTCCTTAAAGAAAATAAATAAATACAAATATTAGCTTTCAAACAAAGAAAGATTTGCCCCGTTTGGTGAGCTATAAATAACCCTTCCCAAAATGTAAAAGCACCATGAGGCTGAAGTCTTTGGACATGCTAACCAAAAGGTTAAGTACATGACCTTGGAATGAAGAACCTGTCTTTCCGAAAGCATAACAATGGGCCTGGGGGGAGCATGGTGAGAGTTGAATCAGGGTAAGTACAATACAGCACTCACTGATTTAGGAGCTACTCAAAAGAGTTCAAATATCCAGCACTTGTCATGAAGCCCAGTCAGACACAGAAATTGCTTAATGGGCTATAACGAACATATATTCACCAAAGCAAGTACTGTAGTTACCATCTGCATTTCTTGATGGTATGTTAATGAATGGGATGTCTCGTGGTCACTAGAGCTGGCTGCATCTCTCTTTATCTTTTGTCCATTTAATATCCATGTTTAAGATGATGAACTAAGAAGATAATTTGCAACCAGTCTTCAAGCAGCAAGGAGACAGTTATTACACCTTGGAACACCCTGCAGTTTCAGTGAAAGCTTTCATCATATATCTGTCTTTACCAGCATGCTTATCTTATTAAACACTCTTGATGTGGTTGGGCTTTTTTTAAGGCCTGACATTTCACGTGTCCCAGATATTTGACACTTAGGGACAGATTTGCTCATAAGTCAGCCTTTACTTTTGAGTGGGTTATCATGGGCTTAAGCTCACCTCTCCAGGGGTGATGTGCCCTAAAATTGCACTTTAGCCCATGGCAGGCCATTTCAAGATCTCAGAAGGGCAACAGCACTTCCTCCTCTGCTCCCTCCACAGTTCGGCAATCTGGAGTTAACCTTTCAGAGAGACAGGAAAACGGGGATACTGCAAAGCTTTACTGTGGGTTTGCAAGAGGTTTAATCTCACTGCTGCAATAATGATTACCCAGCAAGCTTGGAAGGCAGACACTGTCATTATATCTGACAGAGGGACATGGTTTTTATTGGGACCAGGCACATAGAAGAGATCAAGCTAGGACATGGAGTGAGAATATAATCTGATTCTTAGTTCGTTGCCATAGTCTGTAGTGTGTGCCCAAGTTTGACAGATAATTGCAACTTTTTTTCCCGCACATTGCTGTAACATTTGTCTTTTAAAGGGGAGAAAAATAAATATCTGCCCTTAACAAAACTGTCCAAGCTCGCTAGCAACTGTTCTTGCCAGTCCTTGCCAGAAAGAGCATTGTGAGGACACGCATTCTTGCAGAGCTCTGATGGGAAATCCCCCATTGAAAAAGGAGCCCATGTTTCCATGCAGGACTGTTTATGTACCGATGTGAGAGACATGATACACATGATCAGCCTGGCAGATAGAAGTACACTTATTTATTCTGTTGATTAATACTGTTTGTGTGCCCTTCTGCATCACGTAAATGGAACTAGCTTTAAAGCATTTGTATTTTGGGAGCTGGTTTATGTTTCTGGCCATGGCCTTGCATTTGCAATCAAGAATTTTTTAACAATGTAAACAAAACACTCAACACCCCTATGATCTTGTAGGTGCAGACTGGCATCAGAATGTCTCCTCAAGATCTGCACTTGGGCTTCAGATTGGTAATATTGGTATTTCCTAATTTGCAAGAGCATGGCTTGGCAAACACAGCATTCTTCTAATGCATTTTTGGTGTGCATTTAACCGAGCTTTTAAAACCACTATCTGAAAAAGCAGGCATACCAATGAATTCCAGCCAGAGCAAGAGAGGGATGGTTCAGATAACCTCTCAGCCCTGTTACATTTTGAGGTGGAATCACTTTGACCTTTAAGTGAGTCATCAACAGGGGAGTAGTCAGACTAATTACACTGCCCTTCACCACCAAGCAGCTGGGAGCTGCAGAGGCTCTTCTCCTCTGGTGGACAAACTTACGGTACAGAACAAGGGCCACAGATGCTGACTTTTCTGCTTCTGGTTCACCTAAGCCTGGTTTCTTCTTTACTCTACTCCTTCTCCATCTCGCCTCCTGTTTCCAGCTCCTGTCTCCATTTCACCTCTACCTTCCTCCTCTCCATGTCCCAGTGCACATTTCAGTCCCCAAAACCAGTCACACCCTCCCTTCTCTGCCCTCACCTGTATGGCAACTGATTTGCCTTTACCTTCTCTTCCTGCTCCACAGGTGAGCCCTTTGTCCTTTCTTTAAGGAAAGTGAATTATTGTGTGAATTACTTTCCTCCTGGATTTAGACTCCACGAGGCTTTGCAAGGGGGAGCCGTTTCTATTGCATCAAACCTGTGTAGCCAGCAGCAGCTGAGAAGGAGGGCAACTGACCCCAAATTGTGCACTTCTCACCAGCTCCTGAAACCACAGGACAGACCTTCGCACATTCATCCCTGCTCCATGCCTCTCACCTTCCCTCCTCATGCATAAACATCAAACTCGATATACAGCTGATAGTAGCTACTGCAGGGAAAGGGCTACTTGGCCTCTTCTACCAGAAGATTCATCTAAGTATAATCCTGCCAAACTTTTAGTATTTTTCAGACACTTCTTCACACAGGCACAAAGGTGTAAGCTGGCTGCTAGTCTTGTTAAGCACTCTCCTTTCTCTGTCCTGGGGAACAGAGGTTACAGACTGGGTCAAACACCGGTGGAGATGCAAAGGTAGGGACCTGCAAGCTCTCGCCTTCATTTTTTTAAGTCTAATGTAAACAGCCCATGGCACCTGGAGGCTGGTGGGATGACCCAGGAGTCAAGAGGAGGAATTTAGGTCAGTTTACATCTCTTATTTTCTATTTGTTTTCAAGCCACTGCTTTCAACTTAAATGACCACTGTTTTGGGTCAAACAATCCCATGTAAAAGATACAGCAAACCCAACCCTGATTATGCCTGGAGAGCTGAATGTAAGCAAGTTGTTAAGCCTCTCCCCTTCGAGCATCACTTCTGTCAGACTGAGGGATCCCAGACTTGACAATTCAGATAATTAGAAGTGGCAAGGGGAGAGGAGCAAAAGAAAACACCACAGCTTATTGCAGTCCCTCAACTGTTAATCTTCCTTGAATGTCACGAAAAGACAGCACAAGGGTGCAAACCCAACTTTTAAAAAATCCTCTGCAGATCCCATTACCTTTTTTGCATACATGCAGGCCACACTCCATGCTAGGCCATTTCTGCTGTTGCAAGCTAAACAAAATTGTGAAGGAGATAGCAAAGGAAACGCCACAAGCCAGAGGAAATGACAGCATGTCTTTTGCGGATAGCACTCTTGCCTCCGTATCATCATTAATTTAACATCCTGGTAGAAGCTGCCTGGACTGTGTGTTAATGAGGCCTGCCCCTGTCAGATGACATGGAAAAACCACTACGGTCCGACCCCTGGAGGTCACGAATAATCCCGCAGTGCTTCTCAAAACAATGTGATGTTAAGCCCCATGTCACAGGCAAATTGGTTTTATCTACCCAAAATTTAAAAAATCAAATAGCAGCCACCATTTTAACAAGTTTGCCCCTCCCAGACCTTGATGGTCAGGGCCACCGTTAACAAGTGATCAATTAGCCTGCTTAAAAGCACTGATAACAACATTTTTATGTCAGAGTGATGGGAGGGCTGAGTGCCAGGACCTAATCTCTCCCTTCCTCGCGGCAATCATTTCTGAAAACTAAACAACTTGCCGGCTGGATGACGATGACATTAAAACCTCTTGCTGGGTTTCCTTTCAAGATGCCCTCAGAGAAATTAAGTGGAATTTTAAGACAAGTAAGGCTGAGGAGCGGGGCCGGTCCGGCTTGGCACTGCCCCTCCAGCTCCACTGCCTGCAGAGCACATACGCCTTCAGGACACTGCTGACCAGCCTTAGTGGGGCTCGGGTTCAGAAAACGCCGATGCAAATTACCCTTTTCTGGGAAAGATTGAATAAACTGCTAATCAAGGGAAGTGATTCTGCCCCTTTACTCCGCTCTGGTGAGACCCCACCTGGAATACTGTGTCCAGCTCTGGAGCCCCCAGCATAAGAAGGACATGGATCTGTTGGAGCAGGTCCAGAGGAGAGCCACAAAGATGATCAGAGGATTAGAGCACCTCTGCTATGAGGACAGGCTGAGAGAGTTGGGGTTGTTCAGCCTGGAGAAGAGAAGGCTCGGGGGAGACCTTATAGCAGCTTTCCAGTATCTGAAAGGGGCCTACAAGAAACCTGGAGAGGGACTTTTACAAGGGTATGTAGTGACAGGACAAGGGGTAATGGCTTCAAACTGGAAGAGGGTAGATTTAGATTAGATCTCAGGAAGAAATTTTTCACTATGAGAGTAGTGAGGCACTGGAACAGGTTGCCCAGGGAAGTTGTGGAGGCCCCATCCCTGGAAGTGTTCAAGGCCAGGTTGGATGGGGCTTTGAGCAACCAGGTCTAGTGGGATGTGTCCTTGCCCATGGCAAGGGAGTTGGAACTAGATGATCTTTAAGGTCCCTTCCAACCTAAACCATTCTATGATTCTATGAATATCACTTCGACAGATGGATGTGGTTTGCAGACCCCAGCCTCTGTGTGATTAGTACTATTTATTCTTCCCATCACTGATCTTCCCACTCCCATCAGACCCTTCCTATGCTGTCAGCCCCAGGGCTTCAGTCAACATAGCCTGCGGGTTCACCTTCATTTACATCAGCTCCAGCTTGGCACTCCTTTCAGTCTTCTTCTTAGGGCAGGGAAATGAAGCCAAATTTTGCCTTGGTATGAGAAGTGCAGCTGCTGTGCCTGTAGTTTGGCTGCAGCCAGATGCAGCGGGTCTAAACTCGGATCTGTATGCTCAGGGCTGACCCCAAGTTTCATGGCAGCATAGGCAAATTGCATCTGGTGTGGGAATGATGTACCTCACTGTGTGTGCCCCCTTTTACTTCAAACCTTTCCTCACCAGCAGAGCCACAGGCTGCTAACACAGGAAGCTGCCTGCCCTGTCAGCCTGTCTTCTTTGAATATTTGTCCCCCATGTCCTCTGGCACGGCTGGACGGGCAGCCAGGCAGTGGCCATGCTTAGGGCTGGGTGTATTTGGGCCCTGGCTGTGGTGTGCCCAAGGGGCAGGTATCCACCACCCGCCCAGAGCGCAGGCTCGAGCCAGTGGACCTCTTCGTGAGTCCACAGGGCCACATGTGTATTGTAATCCCAGCTACAAGGCTGGGACCTTGGTTTTGCCTTGTACTGTAAAATACTGCATGTTATTCCTGTCCTGACAATACAGCACAAAGTCTCTTAATCACTCATAAACGTCTGGGACCTATTATTTGAGCTTTTATAAAACTGCCTATTTTCTTGAAGACTTTTTGTCAAACATGCAGGTTACCACGCAAACAGGCAAAGCACCAGCAGATCTGTAGAGGACATCTGATGTGATTCTTAACTTGTTTGAAGACCACATGAGAAAAAAGAGCAAACACGTTGGCACAGCTAGGGCTACAGCATGGCTTTGCCCAAAGCCCTCAGCACTGCAGTGTCCAAGGAGAGACCGAGCAGTGAGCAGTGGCTTGGACCCACAGCAGCGTGCTGCCTGCTTTTGCTCTTCGCTCAGAGAGGAAGAATCACAGTAGCAGACCTATGCCTGACAGTGCAAATGCCACCTCTCCTGGTGTGCTCCAACTCTCTTACAATGGTCAGCGTGACACGAGGACAGAAAAAGGGTACTTCTCCTCTCCTCCTCAGCTCTCTTCTGCCTCCATATAGAGGCAACTTGGCCATGCTGTAGACATGGCTGCCTCCTTTCTGGGCAACCCCGTGCCGGGAGCAGGTGATGCAGGCAGTGATGGTACTTCAATGCATATGCTCCCTGCCTGCTGGCATGTGTACCCCACCTCCTGTCCTTGAACTACTGTTATACCTAAAAGCAAACAAGGCCCTAGAAATTTCTCACAAACCCTGTTTTTAACAGATATTCTTCACTGGAATCAACAAAACAGAATCCTAAGTCTTAGTTTTACTTTCCACTTTAAGCCTCCATTATGCCCCTGGAGAAGGGCTGTACGAAGCTCAGTATATAAAGTCTCACCCTCAGGATGTCAGCCTTAGAAACAGTATTTTCTAATAAAATACAGCTAACCAGGCCAGTTCAGGCAGAGACCTACCTGGGGGAGAGGCCTGAATCCATGATGTCCTTGCCAGCTAGAGTACTGAATGGTGCCTTAACATACCAAGAAATAATTTTTATGAGCGTTACTTTGCAGTACAGCTGCATCTGGTCTCCACATTTCCACTAATTCCTGTCATTTCTGAGTAATTTAAAATAACTCCTGTTACCTCACTTTCTCCCCTCCTGCCCATTACATTCTTTTAATCACTGATGTCACCTCAGCTCTTTTCTTCAGTCACAGCAGAACCAGTTTCTCACTCCCACTTTGGCTTCTCAGTTTCCAGTCTTGTCACCTCATTCTTTCCCTGTTTCCTGAAAACCTTCACTAGCTTCAGCTAAGAAAGTTTCTTTTGCAGCCACTTCTTACCACCTTCATTTTTTAAAAGTGGACATTTTACACTGCCCACCTCTCCTTATCCTTCCTGGCTTGCCTTTGAGGAGGCTCCCTTCTTTCTCAAGGCTCATCATTTATTCTTTAGGTTTTATATATTCTACAGAAGCTACTTATTTTAGATTTCAAGAAAGTCATTGTGCTATTGGATGCAAAATCAGCTCCTGAAATGTTTGCAAGATTAATTGGGTAAGGTTTAGAAGCAGAGCTAATAGCCACTCCCTACCCCATGCAAATACTGCTGTTACCCTTACCTTGAAAGAAAATAGGTGTAAAGCTACAGATGTGTTAGAGATGTGCCTGCTAAGGCTCAGTTTATCATACAGCCCCAACCTCTGTTCTTTGTCAACTAAAGCCGTGCAATGTGTGTTCTTGGTCTCACTGTATGTGAGAGCACCATCTAGCCACCAGACAAAGAGCTGGTGCTGGGGACCACTTTCTTTCCAGCTAGCTAAGGCTTGGGGGTGGCATTCACACCAGCCAGCTTCTCACACTTGTCCATGCGCAGTGAGAAGTCAGAGCCTCTTCCTCCATATGAAGATCCATGGTCCAGCTCCAGACTGAGAGACTGGAGGCCATGCTTTGCTATAGAGCTAATAGTTAGAGATTTGCTCCTTTGGGGCCTCAGCAAGTCAGCTTGAAAGTGGATCTAAGAGCCATCAGGTTGGAATTAGGCCATTGTGCAAGCAGGACTTTCCCAGGGACAGCACGTATAATTGCCAAGCGCAACACGAGATCTGCCTTGATGATGTCATTGCTGAATTATTCAATGATTCCTTTCAGTTAACATCAAAAGAGATGAGCAATCTTCAAGGGGGGCACTGCCTTGCCACAATCTTATAATAGAGTTATCACAGGTGTGAGGGCTAGGGGAGCATGTGGAGGGCTAAGCTGACAATACCCTTTTATGTGGGAACATTAGAAATAGATCTGCAGGTCCAAGGTCACCTAGCCTGCTCTTTGGAGACCTTCCTCAGAATTGCTCTCCACACTACAGCACTACAGCCAGTTAAGCTGGCATGTGCAGTTGCTCTGATAAATCACACAAGAAGTTAGAAAACAAATGCTGGCTTCTCCTGTCTAAATTATTTTTCTCCATTTTGTTTAAATCTTAGAAGTTATTTGATTGTTTCTTTTAGTTTCTTTTTTGGCAGCCCTGGACAGTCACACAAACAGCTGCAGAGAGAAATTGCAAAATAAACCCTCCCCCTTCTCTTTTATTTTCTGGTAAGTTATGTTGGGAAAATAAATATGAATGGCACAGATGTTCCATTTTTCTCTCTGCGTAAAACAGTTTATGACATCTTGCAAATGCGGGAAAAATATTTCTTTTAAGAAAGATTTTCTCAAGCACACTACATTTCAGAGACGTTTTAAGGACAGTTGTAGAGCAATGCCTGTTTTCTGGATGCCTTTTTCTCGTTTACTAATAACATCAGAGAAATCAACTGAATGTTTTTAAATTAATTTTATGGGTTATTAGTTGGATTTGAAAAGCTGTTAAAGTTTTCAGAGTTGGTGATCAGCTGCTACAAATTTATACATCTCTGTAGGCCCCCAACTAACAGACTTAAGGAACAGAGTTTCAAAATTAATGATATATCAGCTACTGCAGATGTTTAGCATAGAAAGAGAAACATTACCAAAAAATTACAAAAAAACAAAGCAGGCAACTTTTTCTCTTTAATTATGTAAAACAAAGAGAAATAGAGTGGCTAAATAAAGCACCACAATCAAATGTATCATCACACTATACCGAAAAGCCTGCAAGCAGAGAAAACAGTAAGGGAACTAGATAAGGTGCCATTCATCATGCGTTTCCTCTGCTGTCAACTCACTGCTCCCATCAGAAGTAATTGGCCCTTTCCCTCAATCACAGCCACGTGGGCTGGAAAGGACCTTGAGAGGTCAGCTAGTCCATCCCTCCGCCCCCGGTCAGAATCAGCTACGCTTACTGTCACTCCTGACAGGCGCTTGTCTAACAGCTCAAAAATCCTCCAGACACGATTCCACAACACCCCCAGGCGACCTATTCCCCTGTCGTGGTCTCCTGGCCTTTGGAGAGTTTTGTCTGGTGTCTAATCTGAGTCATGCCTCTTGCAATTAAAACCCTCAGCTGCAGGGGCACGGAGAAGAGATGACTCCCGCTCCCTTTCCATGGCCCACCGAACGCATGCACAGGAGTGCTCCTCCGCGCTAACTGCGCCCCCAGCCCGCAGGTCTCCTTGCAAAAATCTTTTTCCCCGGAGTATTTCCCATCTTCTGATTTCCGAAGCAGAGTTTTGACGCAGTAAGTGTAAGTGTTCCCTGCTCTCTTCGTAAGGTTATAAATTTAACAATGAAAATGAGAAAGTAAAGGGATGGTCATTTTTTTCCAGGGCATTCCCTGCTTAACAGTAATTTTAGAGTGGGGCCTCTCCTTTTTCACCCTCCTTTGCGCCACAGCGCTGGTTCAGCCAGTCAAACCTCATTTTGCTTTTCAGACACACAGCAAATGAGAATTTACCCTTATCAATTCCCCAAAAGACCTGTAAGGACAAAATAGCACCTTGTTTGAATGGTGCTGGTAATTACCATTCCCATGGACTTGCTCCACACTGTGGTTATGTTGCAATCAGGCTTACAGATTTCTGTTAGAAAAACATTTCTCGGAGGAAAAACTCTCTTTAGCTAAGTTATTAAGAAATGTTCTACGCTGTCTATTTGTTTTCTCTTTGCAACAAGTTCATAGGTTTTATAAGGTATCCAGACAGTCCCCTTTTCTATCAAAGAAAACCACAGAATTTTGATAGTAGGAACATGAAGTAGCCTGCAGTATTCACAGTACATAGAAAGCATCCACAGTGTGAGTTCGTGCCCATGCACTTCCACCTTGGCAGTGAGCATTGCTTCATATTTTAGATCCAACCTGAATCAACTCTGATCCTATCATGGTACTCACAGGTTACAAGAAATCTCTTGAGGAAAAATCTCACCTAGTAATTATAAGTCAGAGTAATTGTCGTCAGTACAATAGCGCTGAATCTACAACACTGGAAGTTAAAATAGAGTTCAGCTCACTGTTACTACAGTAATAGCTGAGAAAAAACAGACAAATCCTTAAAGGCGATTGTTAACTGAATAACAACAATTTTGAGAGAAATTGGGCAATTCACTGTTAAAACATTACCTGGGCAGAGCACAACATAACCACAATTCTGGCTTCCTTCTGAAAGACAGAGAAAGAAAGCAAAGGCAGGCATAAGAATCATGACAAAAAAGAAAAAAAAAGAAAAAACTTCTAAAAACAGGTTATTCTTTTAAATAAGCTCGGAATGTAAAACTAGTACACCAGATTCCTGATACTCTGCACAGAGGTTCCTTATTTTTCAGTTAAATCTCTGGAAAAAGATATTATAAGGTTGAAAAAAAAGGTTCACTAAATGAAGACTTTCATGAGATTTAAATGTTCCCATCTGCGGTATAAATTGGGGTCACCCACTCTCACGATTCACCAGCAAGCAAGAAAAGAAGAAAAGAATATGTAATCAAGCAACCATAGCACAGATCATGAATCAGGACTCTTGTTATTTGGCTCTGCCAAAGCCTTCCTGTGGGAGCACTTCTCTACCCCTAGCTTCTTCCATCTGCAAAATACGGGCAATACCTCATGCTGTGAGTCTTACGTCAGACACTCATGAAGGAGTAAGAGTCCCTAGTGCAGCACTGCAAATGGCCATTTACTAATTATCAGTCCTATTATAAAACAGAAATAATTCAACTATTGCTAACATTTGTTCCACCTCCAAAGAGATCATGCAATCATGTGCTATGTGTCCAAAATAATTCTTGCTGTTTGAAAAATAAGCTCCTTTTTGACCCTTGGTATGTTGTACTGCAATTTGTAAGGAACCAAAGGCCTTTGATGGAGCCCCATAAATGAACACAACAGGAGCAACTGATTGATTTGCACCCAACTTCTGAGTTATCCACAAGATGTTTCCGTTTCTAAGCCTGACAGTACTACAACTTACAAACTCACTTATGACTTTTGCAGAACCACTACTGTTCAAAATACTTGCATCAGAAGACAAGACCAGATTAAATTAAACAAGTAAGTTTTGTTTTGTTCAAGCCTTGTGCTCAAATTGAAACCTAGATCAAAACAGATTCAAACAAAAGATAAGGTTTTCATCAACTCTGAGAAAAGAAACCACCAAAGCCATCAGAGCATGAAATAATTACAAGCCCGTGTGAAAAAAACTTTTGAATACACTGAGGACAATTTTTTAACCCACTTATTTACTTTGGCATCAAAATTCTATTACAACTCAATTGGGATTTAGACCTAGCAGTGAAGGAGGACTTAGGCATGTAAACTGCATCCCTAAAACCACAGATCAGTCACTGTCTACCACGGAGGTACCTGAGATTTTCCCAGGAGTCCACATGCACTCGAGTGTTCATATCCTTGACAGGACTGAGCTTCACTCCCTCTATGGCACACCTAAAAATCCAGTTAGGTCCTTCTGTTTATTGAAGCTATAAGGTTGAGAAGTTTTGGAACACACGTATCATAAGCAAAAGGTCTGAACTCACAAAATGCAATAACAAATTATTTTTTTAGCAACCCCCACGGTTTTTCCATTCCACCTTACACGTAGAATTCAATAAAAGCTGCAATGTTCCTGAATACAGCATTACTTCATCAACATGTCCTGTTAAAATTACAGTGATATATGTTTCTGCCATCCTTCTTTCCCAAATTACCTACACTATTCACCATACCGTGAAAGTATGGGTATTCAGTTAAGTAATGGGAGAGAAGGACGAATGTAAGGAGAAAGGATAAAGCTGCGAATCATGCCTTTCCCTGAACAAAAGAAAGGGAAAGTATATTCAATAAATTCCAACCCCTAATACGAATTTTCAACAGGGCAATGGTTCTGCTCTTGAAACTGAAAGCACGGTCTATGTGGAAATAAGTCAGTTTCATATCAAACAATGTTTTTATTGAAAATTCCACTTATGTTTTCACTTTCCTAAGTGATATTACACAGGAAATGCTGGTAGCTGCATTGATCTTTGAAAGAAAGGGTAGATGAAATAGGTGAGGGTGTATATTTCAACAGACAAGACTTAAAATAATATGTATTATTGCTTTTATGGAAAGTATGATGCCTACTTATTTTGCACCAGTATTTTTTTCATTCTGGAGGTATGCAGCTTTGTTCTTTTCTGCCTTTTTTCCCGTCCCTCGCTTGAGGTCGCCAGGCTGGGTCACACACTGCCCATTACAATGAGTGAACAGAACCTCCTTTGACTTCAGGGTGAATTGAACAACATTTACTGAATTATTTCTCATTTGTGTGAGGTTTAGTTTAAAATGCATTGGCTCCCATATCCCCACAGTCTTTGAGTAATTTGAAATTAAAAACCTGAAGTTATTTTTCATGACCTAGAACAATAGCTTTTATATCTGTTGGCACATACAACTGACAGGGTACTGGCAACAGGCAATTTGCAGCACGACTTGCCAATGCCTGTATGCATATTTCTAAGAATAACTCAGTGTCCAAGAATTTGGCCTGTTATATCACAAGCCAGGACTAGCTGACAGCTGTTTTAAATTACAGTGGACTGAATGATATTAGCTTTATTGTAGTTGGACTGATGCTCTGCTTTCTCTTAATCGTCTTAATGTTCTGATTTGTCCTTTAGCCAGCAGTTGCACAGCATTTATTTATAACACTCAAGGTTTAAGTCACAAATGACAGATTGGTTGGATTGTCTTGTACACATGGAACATGATCAAAGCAAAGGACTACACAGTTAGGGAAATTTAAGCTTCTTTGCAAGGGACAGCCTATAGATCCAAGGCTAGGATTTTCCTTGCATAGCAGAAAAGACTGAGTCCCAAACAGACCTATTCTAGTTTTCCTAGAAGGAAGGCATTTCTTCCAAGACTTACATGCTATTGTGAGCTACGTAATCACATCCCACTTCAATTTCTTCTTGCAGAATCAGACAAAGGTTACCATGGACCTGCAAACTGCCATGTACCTCAATTAATTACAGACTTCATAAGTCATTTGTTATACCAAGAACTAATACCTACTCAGGACCAAGTCTTGATCACATTATAGACGATGGTTAATTTTCCAAAGGCATTTCTGGGACCAGAATATGGCTATTAAACTTAGTTGCATGTGAACTTTTAACGGTTCATTAGAAATTTCCTACTCCTTCAGGAGAAAACAAATGGATGTGGATTTTGTTTTCTTCAGTTGTCAAAATAATGAAGAAATCGTTTACAGCAAAAAACCTGAACACAAGATTCTGATTCAAGGTGCAGAAAGGAATCCTTCTACTCTGCTCGGCATTGGAAAGTCACAGGTGGGGTCCCGTGTCCAGCTTTAGGCAATACATTTAAAGGAAGATGCAGACAAATTTCAGTCCACAGCAAAGCAACAGAAGTAATCGCTCTAAATGTAAGTCATATAAAGAAATGAGAACTGCAGGAAGGTGATGGCAGAAAGGAATACTACATGTTAACAGACTTCAACTATGTGAAAGTCTATGGTATCACAGGAAGGATAAGCCCATTCTCCATTTCCAAGGATGCTAAACCAAGAAAGAGCAGGCTTAAACTGTGGCAAGAAAAATCAGACCAGAGTCTTGGGAAAGGCTCTTTCATGGAAGGGTAGCAAAGTAATGGAACTGCCTGCCAGAAGAAGTGGGGAGTATCTGTCCCCGCAGGCTTTTGAGAAGAGTTTGATCTTAGGTGGAGAGATGAGTAAGGTGACCTCACAAGGGCTCTCTGAACTCTGTCTTCTAAGATACTGTAATCTGTAGGGTTTTCTAATACTCTTTTAGTTTATTTGAACTTAATACACTGGATAATAGCCTTTACTGTTTGTCACTATTACTACTTTAACATACTTGGAGTCAATAAGCAGTGTAATACTGTATGCTATTTAAAATATACCAGCCAAATGCTTTCTTGGTTCTGCTGAAGCAATGCCATAGCAGTAGTAGGACTTCACTGACATGCAGAAAAAAAATGTATAACAATAAGTACAACAAACAAAATACTACACTTAGAGACTTATCTCAAAGGACTCCAACCATGAGAAGTTGTGCCAGACCCTTGTATGTCAATGGTTTGAAGGCTTAGTCCTTTATTTAGTTTTACTCTATATTCAGCCTACAAAAGAAATATTAAAGGAAGCACAAGACAGAAGCCAACGTGAGAATGAGAATATCTGTCTCCTTATTTTGAGGGTATTGCATTGGTCAAGCATGATAGTGCAGTCAGGACAGAGCTGAGTCTTGCATTTAGCACTATGGCATTAGACCATAGCATGGTCTACCTGCCTTGTTATATACAGAGAACCCCATATGACATTGAGCCCTACATAGCTTCTGTTTAATTATGCATTGTCAGTTGTATTTTACTGGAGTCCACTCTCAGCTAGTTGTGGAACTGCTGATATTTACTCCTAAGCAGCAAAATTGTGAAAGAAGAAGAGAACCACCTTCTTTAAAGGAAGCTCAGGTATCTGTTATGGACTCTCTAGATCCTTCCCGGTCTTCCTAATAAATGAACATGAGAGAAAGAAACTTTCCATGCTTATACGAAAAAGTTTCCTGCACATTGGTGGCTCTGTGGTCCCTTGCATTACAAACCTAACACTGCACAGGACATGACATGTTTTGTACAGAGCCAGGAAATAATCAGCAGAGCCTACTAATTTTGCAAAAACAGCAATGAAGAATGAAAATAAGTGAAGTACTCATATGCTACAGTGGTAAATGGTAGTGTTAGCGTTGGTGCTGCAGCTGTGGCCTTCTTCAACACCACTCCCTCTGCAGGTAAACCAGAGCTGACACTGTTTCCATCAGTATTCCTTCATTCATGCACGCACACACACTTGGGGTTTTTTCCTTTTTTTTTTTTAAATTGTCTCAGTATCTGCTTTATTCTTTTGGTCTACCTCCCATGCCCACACTCTTAAGTCATTAACGTATTTCTTCCTTTGTTCCATTCTCTTGTGGGGATTCCTTCTAATTCAGTCTGTGGGGATTGCAAGGGATTAATAGAAAAGCGAGTAAAACATCCAAATCTCTCATGATTCCAGAAGTGGATAATTTCTCTTTATCTTTTCAGCTGTCCTTCACTGACTTGTCCATTAAAGTAACCACACTAAACCATTCTTCCTTCTAAAGGCGGTATGCTTTTGGAAAGGGATTTATTTTTAATCAGTGCTAACAATCTATTATGGTCTGCAGAGCATGCTCAGTATGAAAGGGATAAATCTTCAAAGTGAAGTATAAAAATCTGCTAACCATTATACGGATTTTGCGGGTGTACCTCCAGCTTGCTACTTTGAAAACTTGCCCCTTTGCCTGTCTTGAACTGGCTGAGGAATTTCCAGATCTGATGTATCATTAGAAATAAAGTACTGGATTGTACACTAATGGTACTGTTTGAAATTTAAACATACCGGGCTTTCTATACATGAAAAAGAAAGTATTTCCAAGGAATGCTTGGAATGTATTCAGCAAGGAAATATATTTAATTATATTGAAACAGAATCCTAACTTTATTATAGATGACTACTCTAGCTGATAGCAAAGGACAAAGAAGGATTTTAGAAAAGAATTGCAAAAATATGGTCTAATGGCATAAGGGCTAAACAAGGTTAAGGAACAGAGGTGCTAAACTTACCATACTTAAGCCACATTAATCTTTTCATTAGTACATAAAAAAAATCACAACTTTCCATCTCAAGTCATTATGTTGATGGGGCATCTTTGATCTGAAAAAACAGCAATGATCCCAATGGGAAGCCAGAAGTGTTTTTGATTATTATCTGTAAAGTCTAAAATTCCTTAGGTGAAATTCAGTATGAAATGCATCCATGCAATGATGAAGGTGAGTGAATATGTCAACATCTGTGCTTTATTAAAGCTGGACTATTTTTACTAGGCACTGAACCAGAGAGACCAAATACCCTGATAAAACCAGAAACTCCAGGAAGGGTTCTTTGAAGATATTTCTTGCTGTCATGTTACTGAAAAATACAACTTAATGTTATTTTCCTACATGTTTAATATAACTAGTTTGCCCAACTGCACATCATGATCCCAAACTGTCATCTTCTAAAAATGTACAGGGAATGAGATAGATTTCTCTTGCTCACCGTGGTATTGAATGGATCATGAAAATGTGTTTTCCAGTGCTCTGAGTAATGACATTTCTAATAAAATACAGCTTAACTGTTGCTAGGTCCAAATAATTATAACTATGTCTCATTAGGATTAATTACTAGGATCTTAGACTTCCAGAGATGTGATTTTCTTTAAAAAAACAGAGTATCTGTGAAGTCTCTGATGAATGAATACCGTAAAGCAAATATTTGTAAGTGTAAAATTCGAACAAATTATACTGATTCTGTCATCTGAGCACCTGTTTAGCACAGACAACAATGTTCCTTCTGTGCTCAGCCTAGTAAGTAATCTGGAGTGTAGCAGAACCAGCAGAAAGGCAATCAACACTGTTTTGGAGACACCAGAGATTGCGATTTCACAAAGTCAAAATCCAGCATGAAAGTAGTAGGGAACAGGAAAGCAGAGAGGGTGGAGGCTGCTGCTTCAAACTCCATGTTAGTGAATGGAATTGTTCCTCAATCTCTGTCAGCTTCAAATTAGGTCACACTCCCAATGCAGATGCTCTATTTCAGGAAAGAGTGACTCTGAATACATGTCAGTGAACAAACTGTAACCAGAGCTTTTCTTCATGGCTGTGAAAACCTTAATAAATACTGATTTATGCATTCTTACTTCAGTCTGATTTCCATAGATTCATATATGGAAACGTTCCATTTTCAGGAAGTTTGCAAGAGGCTGAAAAATTCTGTGCCATGGAAAATATAAAAAACCACTAAAACCTGCTAGAGGCATCCTCACTCAGCTATGCAAAGAAGACCCATAATAAGAAATACCCAATAATCTGCCTAATTACTGTTAATTTAATTGGTTATTCCCAGTACGTTTCTCCTGTTTATTTCCACAGAATTTGTTGTGATTCTTTGGAGGTTGCTTATTAGCCATGCATAGAGAGCTAAGGCAGACATGCAAATGCTGTGAGCCAGAAGATAATTTAAAACAAAGGAGTTACAAAACCAAAATCAAATTACAAACAAATTA
>VFFE01009001.1:0-14253 GCA_008921705.1 Burhinus oedicnemus
GCTAGGGAAGAAAAAAAAAAAAAAAAAAAAGGGAGAGGGAAAGATTGAAAAAGAATGGCTCTTGGGACTGGATTAATGCCAAAATAACCACAGCTGGGAGGTTCGCAAGATTATTTCACTGGGCAAATATCTTCATGACTGAACAGCATACCAGTTCCTAAATAAGCTTTGTAAGTTTTACATGCATCATTGTAATCAGGACCCGATCTAAGTGAGCTCCTGGAAACTCATCAGGATTCGTATTTTCCCTGGGAATGAGAAAGTGATAATCTTTTATTTCTGTGCAGAATCTCCATCACCTACAGAGGCTTACTCCGAGGAAGAAGTTATTTTTAACAGAATTCTGAAAGTTAACAAAGGTAACGCCAACAAAGCCCTGCTTATAATGGGTCTCTGTTGCTTTTTGGGGGTGATGTGGGAGGTACAATGTCTTACCAGAATCTGTGCAAATATTTTTCCCATCTTACACACCCTCATGTAAGAGATGCCCAGAGACAGGCCACTGGGATCTCATGTCATCTCATATCTATAGTGTCAGTACTGAAGATGATCCGGCTGTGGAGGCAACTGAACTATCCAGGCAGCTTCTTCAGCTTTAGCTCTTGACATCTTTGTAATTCTTTGGACATAAAAACAGGGCTTGGATATTTGGATGCTTTATTATTTAACTGCCTTTTTCTTGAATGCAAGCGATGCTTTCATTCAGTCATTATACGGCAGATATTTGATGCCATTCATTCGGTGTCACATGATGGATGATGAAATAGTACCAAAGTACAGTGTCCCTCCCACTATTGCAACTGCTTTCAGTCATTCCGTGTCTTGCCTTAACTCCATCCAACAGAGCTGGAGCTTCCCACCTCTCCTCTTAGCTAAGGACACAGCAGCAAAGGTAGTGAAGCAGATAATGTCCATCTAGCCCAATAGTCCTTTTCTCATGCTAGCAAGGAGCAGATGCTTAGGAAAAAATAGAAAAGGAGTATGAGTAGAGAGTGACACTTTTCCAAATGTGCTTAGCAAACGTCCAGCAATCTATGGCTCAGATATTCTCTCTCACCACAGACAGCTCTCAGTACTTGCAAGAAGGTGACATAGTTCCGCAAAGGAGACGCAGTGCCATCAACTGTCGCCATTGCAATTGGCCCCAGTCCAGTGATGGGATTGTTCGTGTTCCCTATGTCTTGGATCCTACTTATGGTGGGTGAAGATTTCGATAATTCTTTTTTATTATTATTTATTTTTTAAACGGATTTTATCCAATAAGCTTCAGGTAGAAACCTACTTCTGCTGGCCACAAAAACAGTTGATTAAATCAATTCTAAGCATTTAGTTGTGTTGTGCAAGCACAGATGAATTGTAAACTATGAAGACCTGAACAGGAAAAAGAAAAGAGATCAAATTTCCTTGAAAAGTTTGCATCGATGATGTTTTGGGTCTGGTCTTTTGGAGGCAAGAATGATCATTCCTTCTAACGGTAACTGCCAGAATACCTGCCTTTATAAGGTGCTTGCCTGTTGCAGTGTGGTTTCAATGGCCTACTTTTCATTATCAAAATAGCTTCCCATAGCTGTCCCCCAGTGGCCAATCAGAAGATACATCAATAATCACCACTATAATTTAAAACAAGCAGTTGAGAAAAAAAACCTCCCATCTGAATCCATTTGGACCTGGATAAAGAGGATCTTGTGCCAGGCTATTAATATCTTAAATAAAATTTATTACTGAACAAAAAGCAAGAAAGAGCCTAGGCTAATGTTCCTGTCCCTAATTTACCATGGTTTTGAGCACATGTGAGATTTTAATGGCACGTGCCATTGTCCTTGTGCAACCCTCAAAATTAACCCTTTCTTCTCCAGAGGAGAGCCACATAAAGGGGATTCATGATGCCATGGCAGAATTTGAAACACTGACTTGTATTAATTTTGTGAAGCGCAAGACAGAACGTGACTACCTCAGCATTAAATCTGTCGATGGGTGAGTTGAATGATAAATTAACAAGTTATTTCTACATTGTATTTCAATTCTTCACTCAGAATGAGTGTGACCTTAGAGAGGAAAGAGGAACAGATTTAGTGAAGAAACTTTCTATTTTATCACAGTGCCAAGGTATCCTCCTTTGATACCTTACTGGTGCAAGCACTCAGCAGTTACATCAGGGACTCACCGAAGACACTGAAGTGATGCAGATCATGGGAAAGCAGCATTAAGGTGGAAAGAATATCTAAGCTCATGTTTTCTGTGCGGTATGATGCACACTTGGGCACAATATATAACAGATTACTGTAGGCCTTATTTGCACAAGCAGAACCAATTTCAACTTATGAAATAAACAGTTCTCTGAATCACACAGTTGACTGTCAAGGTCAGAACTAGAGCCTATGAGACAATTGTTCAACACCCATTAGCTTGAAAGTGCTATTCATCTTAGCTCCAGCTTTGATACAGTGTTCAGTATTTTGGAAAAAAAAAAAAGGTATTTCTAGGGACTTAAAGTCACTGTGTACAGAAAGTCAGAATGCAGGAGCCTCTGTGCTAATGAAGGTCTTCCAGGAAGCTTTAGCAATGACCCTACAATTTGTTGTTTTCTACACCATGGTCAGTTTTGCACTTCTGTAGACTCTGACTGTCACAGTGGACAGGAAGGAATCCTTCCACTCCTACAAGACGTGTGTGAAGCAAGGTTCTCTGTAGTGTCCCTTTGCCTGTCCGACAAAAATCCCCTAAGTCTTCTGTTGGTGTTCAATGCCTCTCTCAGCTGCTGGTCCAACTATGGGAAAGTAGGAGGTGGACAGACTGTCTCTGTGATGAAAGGAGGCTGCATGTGGAAAGGAATAATTCAACATGAACTGGAACATGCTCTGGGCTTTTTGCATGAACATTCTCGAAGTGACAGGGATAAACATGTAAAGATCATGTGGGAGTACATCAGTCCGGGTAAGTACCTTTGAAGTCCTAATGTAGAAAGTGGTGTAGACACATCCTACTGTTCCCAGCCCTTCCTTCTTCCCTGAAGGGAGTAAGTAGGAAGCATCCTCTAAGTACAATATCATATATTACAGCTGACAGACCAGACTTCAAGAAATTTGAAAACTCCAATAACCTGGGTCTTCCGTATGACTATTCCTCAGTAATGCACTATGGCCCGTAAGTAACAGCATGATATTGTTTTTGTTGGAACTCAAATCTTATGTTATAATTAGTTTCTATAATAACTCCCTCCTAACTACCAGTTTCACCATTTCTCCTTCTGACAAAAACACTGAGAGTCAGTTCAGACAAGCCACTCCCTAAAATTAATTCATCATCCTTTAGCTTTCCATTAAGCAGCCATTTACAGCCAAACTTGGGAGCAAATTAGGGCATCTTAAGATTGACTCTGCTTACTGCTGGAAATCTTGATCAAACCTATTTGAACAGTACTGTTAGTCACAACAACAACTTGTGTAACAATTCTTGTTCTCCATCCAAAGCATGCCATTAAATCCCGAAAGAAGTAGTTGTACTTTAAGAACATAATTTTTCATGTTTTTTTTACAGATACACATTCACTAATACCACTGGGAAAGCAACTATTGTACCAATTCCTGATGAATCAGTACATATTGGACAGAGGCACGGACTGAGCAACTTGGACGTGGCCAAAATCAACAAACTTTACAATTGCAGTAAGTATCCCAAAGGCATCCTTTCATCTTCTACTCAGATCCTTCAAAGAGATGTTTGGGCACACTGCAGAGGCAGCAGTTTCTCATCAAAGACTGTAAGACTGTTCTCCTAAATTGATGGTAGCCATTAGGGTTACTCTGGGAGAGAATGCAAAGGGGTGGCTGGAAGCATATTGTGATTAGTGAGAAAATGTTTTCTGCTTCCAAATTAAATCAAACACATTCACTATTGGCATGTGTCTGCTGTGCAACTGGCCTAATTGCATACCATGTTGTATGCTTCTCTGGAGTAATTTGGTTTCTTACAGCTCAGGAGACAACTATAAACCGCACAAAGAGCCAGACATCTCTGTTCCTTATTGCAGTTTGTATTTAAGACCTAAGCCAAGCCAATACAGTTCTAGGCTCCTCTTAACTGGAACAGTTTCATGATGCCTTGTCCAGTTTTCAAATATTTAAGCTGTCATTCTAAATTTGTATGTATTTTTAACTCTTTGATTTTAACCTTTGCTAGAAGAAATTCTCCCATACAATAAGAGATGTTTATGCAGTTAAAGGGAAAAAACATGATGAATAAAGTATTACCCCTTGCACAGAGGAAAGCCCAAGTCCTCCTCCTAAGCTTAGAATTTAAGCATTGCAGAGACATCATATTTGCGCTTGACTCTTCTAAGATCACCTGACTTCTCCATCTCAGTGGAAAACAATGTCACCAATTGCAGTGAATTTAAACATCTCACACTCCTTATAGAGGTGCATAAAGAGATCCCTTGCTAAACTATGGAGCTAATCAATAAAAGCTAATGCTTTTTCCAAGTACTACTTTACTTTCCATTTTGATGCAGATACGTATGAATTATGTGAAAATTAGGACAACATGGTTCTGCATTTTAGTTAAGTACTCTGAAATGAATGCTGGCAGATCAGAAAATTGAGACCAGTCAATTCGGAAGACATTGTAATTAATTGTAAATGAGTGGGAAGTTTCTGCAAGCCTGGTGCTGAAGCAAACGTTGTTTCTTTCTCAGGTCGCTGCAGCACTATTCTTGATGCACCATCTGGGTCGCTGAGGTCTGCCAACTACCCAAGAAATTACTCAGATAACACCAACTGTGTCTGGCTCATCCGAACCCGATCCAGAAAGGTAATCACAGGCTAATGGTGGTCTTGGAATATGGCTGAACTTACTTATTTCTATGTTAAGCGTTTCGCACTTTGTCTGCGTACCAGTTGCCAGATAGTATCTTTTTCATGGGAGGGATTTCAGACTAGTCTCTACTTCTTCTTTGTGTCTTTAAGCCAGGTATGGGCAGAGACAATTGCAGAGTTGCAATTTTGAAAAACCTCCATATGTTGGGCTTTAAGTTCATAGGATCATAGAATCATAGAATCATAGAATTGTTTAGGTTGGAAGGGACCTTTAAGATTGTCAAGTCCAACCATAAACCTAACACTGCCAAAACCACCACTAAACCATGTCCCTCCACACCACGTCCACCCATCTTTTGAATACCTCCAGGGATGTTGATTCCACCACTTCCCTGGGCAGCCCGTTCTAATGTTTGATAACCCTTTCTGTCAAGAAATTTTTCTAGTATCCATCCTAAACCTCCCCTGGCATAATTTGAGGTCATTTCCTCTTGTCCTATCACTTGTTACTTGGGAAAAGAGATCAACCCCCACCTCGCTACAACCTCCTTTCAGGTAGTTGTAGAGAGCAATTAAAGTCTCCCTGAGCTTCCTTTTCTCCAGGCTAAACAACCCCAGTTCCCTCAGTCATTGTTCATAAGACTTGTTCTCTAGATCCCTCACCAGCTTTGTTGCCCTTCTCTAGACACGCTCCAGCACCTCAGTGTCTTTCTTGTAGTGAGGAGCTCAAAACTGAACATCAAGAAAAAAACTAACAAAGCAGTCTGAGCACAGGAGCATTCAGTCACAGGCCTGTTAAATCTGAACGCTGCAACTTCAGGGGATGAGAGGCAAGGGTGGGTGAGCAGTTCCAATTTGGGCTTGGCTACATCTTAGGTTCTGTCTGTTTTAAAAGACACTCCATGAAAAAAGTCGCATACACGTATATTAAAGGCTGGTTTTCTCTTCCAATACAGATTTCCCTGCACTTTCAAGCCTTTGAGCTGCAGACAACCAGAGGCTGTCAGGGAGATTATGTTAAGGTTTATGATGGATCCAGCAAGTCTTCTGCAGTTCTAATGGACAAGACCTGTGGATCAAAGTTACCCAATGACGTAGTCGCTTCTAGTAATCTTATGCTCGTAGAGTTCATCACAGATGGTGCTGATACAGCTTCTGGTTTTCAAGCCATCTTTACTTCTGGTAAGACTGAGAACAAGGAGAATGGCAAAGAAAAACAATCTGTGTCAAATCAACCTTCCTCTTCACAGAGGAAAAACATTGTTTGAGGAACTTCTTTCTACAAGAGCCATCACTTCCTACCTTGCTTTTGATATAATGGATCAGTCCTACACTGATATCATTTATTCATTAAGGCAGATGGGGCCATGCTCAGGACAAGCGGTGTTAGCTAGGTGAATCACTGTTTGCCTTGCCTCTCAGATATATGCCATTCCAAAGCATGTGCCATTAAGGGTAACATCAATTTAATGCTACTGCTAGTGTTACTAGCACAGTAGAAAAAGTATAAACCATAATGCAATATTTAAACATATTGCTCCTCTGAAAAAGGTGCAGTTTTTAATGACGCATTTGAAAGGGCGAGGCAGATCTATGGTGAACCAGGTCACCTAGCCCCATGGCAAGAAGACAGGAAGTATTCAATGGTCAGGATCCCTGGAATGTATGCACCTAAAAAACATTTTCTTCAATCCTATTTAATTAAGAACAAAGGCCACAACTGTACAACTAAGTTACTACAGGCTTCCAAGTTAGCATATATCAGCTGGAATAAAGAAATACCCATGTGCATATCTGTAGCCCACGGCAACTGTACAGTAGTGCAGCTTGCTTTGCTGTGAAAGAAAGATCAGCTATGTCATATAACCTTGTATTTGCCACAGGATAAGAACAAGCACACAGCATTTGCATAAATACACTGAAATGCAGTAGCTTAACTGTATACCCAAACCAAAACAGCAATTTTGCATTGTCTCTATGTAGTGTCTGTTTCTGTCCATTGTAGCTACGGAAGGAATGAAGAATAAGAAAAGTCCCCGTGCCACTTTGATGTGTCAACAACTATAAAACAATCCTAGTCATCAGCTAAAATGTGATTTAACATATACATATTTTAGAGATACTACAGTTTGTTCAGAGAGCTCTGAAAGCTAAATATTCTCTCGTTTCACTTACAGCGAGGACCCAAAGAAAACCTAGCATCCACAACTGACTTAATGAGGAAGAACCTATTCTGTGAATATGAAATTATGTTTCCTACTTAGCTTCTATCCTGGCTTGGATAATTCTATTAAGAATCAGAGTTTTCATCATCCTAAGAAAGTTTATTCCCCAAGCCATATAAATGTATGAATTCTATACATGCAGCGTGCTCCTCCTGTTGTCTGCACAGTTAAGTTATTACCTCTTTCTATTTAACAATTGAATAAAAAGCTTCATTAAAAAAAAAAAAAAAGTTTCCATTTCTATTTTCCAGTAATCTGTTCCAGCCATACACACTATCACGATGGTCTTACTTCTTTCAGCCACAGGGTATACCTCTTAGGTATACCACTGACATCATCATAGGTTTAGTTAGTTGGCTGAAGAGATCATCTACAAACTTTACAAATTCATTTTATAATCTTCACAGTCATGACCATGAAAAGGTCTTAGATACATACTCTTTTCCCAGCCTAACATTCAAGCTTCCAAAAATGACATCTCCTTAACAATCCTGTTATATCCTTAAATTGCAAGAAAGATAGACAAGAAAA
Source organism: Burhinus oedicnemus (assembly GCA_008921705.1). Classification (NCBI taxonomy): domain Eukaryota; kingdom Metazoa; phylum Chordata; class Aves; order Charadriiformes; family Burhinidae; genus Burhinus; species Burhinus oedicnemus. The sequence continues at coordinate 7,571 of VFFE01009001.1, forward strand.
AAACATTGCCAGTAAAGGGCTGGTACTTCCTATTGCAGTTTTCCTTGTACAGTTCTGGTAGGCAGGGGACAGCTAAGGGTGCTTGTTTACCCATGAGCCATTTTTAGTCCATGGATATGATTAAACCTACCACAGGACAAGAGGTGGACTAGATAATGCTGCCAGAATTCGTGTGTAACTTCAGTTCTTCAGGGAAGGAATTTTTTGTCAGGCAAGAAGCTAAACTCTCCTTTCCTGATCTCTTAAGGAGGACAGAGAGCTGTTAAGAGTGGCGAAGCTGCTGGAGAATTCATTTCATAGCCTTTGCCTGCAATCACACTTTTAAAATTACATCCTCTTCACCAAGAAAAGGCTGTAATAGATCTGAGAACAAAATAGGCTGCTATTTTAATCTTGTAGTATAGACAGATAGTCAAATATATGACTGTCCTGGGTATTTAATATTTGTATGCTTAGGTCTGAAAAAAGCAAATACTTTTCCTGTTCTTGATATATAACAATAGGAACCTTGGAATTTTTCTTGTAGAAATACATTTCTAGAAAAGAACAGTGGGAAATTAATTTGAATCTCAGAGTAAAATTCATACAGCAAATGACAAATTATTAATTTATTTTCTTTTGTTAAAGGAGGCACCAAAAGACTTAATTTGCAAGAATTTGCTCAAAGCCCTGTCTGTATTTATACTATTTGATGAAGAATCAGTCACTTCTTAATGGTAGAGAAACTTTAATTTTGTTGAAGATTGCTTCTTTACCCACAGTGGCTGTGCAAATGCCTCTGAACACAGCAATTTTGAGTCTGCTTTAGGAGACACATTTCTTCACTTCTTCAGACACTGCAAGATGGCTTGAAATTCTGATGTGTTGTTCTAGTTACTCTCAGCAGTCAAGTATTGCTATCAACACAGCATAAAAGGAGTAGTCCTTCTGAAATATTGTTAAAAAAGCGATTCTAGAGAAAAATATTAGACAGTTGTGATTTCTGAGCCCCTACAAAATAAAATAGAGAAAATAATACTGCAAAGCCAGAATCTACTGGTGGATTGGTGAGGACCAACATCCTAGCCCTTTTTTTTTGGAGAGGAATTTCAGGTGGGATTAAGGTGTTCCACAGGGTAATGAAAAGGCAGTTTCAGGTGATTTAGATTCTTATGCTTGAGGGAGGGATAGTGATTTCAGTAGATAAACTTTGTGGAAAAGAGCTCTGAAATACTGTTGGCAATGTCTGAGAATTTAATAAAGCTATGACCATCTGTGTATTGCTAAAAAAATTAAGAGGTTTTCTTTTTAAGGGAAGTTAAAGTAACCTATGTTAAGAAAAAACAAACCCAGTGGAAATTGAGACCTTGCGGTTTCCCCTTATAATTCCACTGGAAGAGGAGCCACTTCCCTGCCAAGAGGCAGCCAGCAGAGTCCAGGCCTGCGTGGGGTTGGTCTGATCCCTGTTGCACAGGGCAGGGGTAAAGCTGGTCACAAAGACTGAGCCAAGGTTCAATCCGACCATATGACCACTCACTTGCCCCAGGGCAACTCTCTGCAGATACCAGCAGCTCAGGATGTTGTGAGCAGCCCAGGACAGTCATCGATTCCACCCAGCCTGGGTTCCTGACCATCAGCTGGAGTGTATGGGGACAGCAGTACTAGACAGCCTGACTGCCTGTGTCTGGAAACGCTTTCTAACCTGAGGAGTTTCACATCTCCTTGCTGTGACCATAAATGTCCCCCACCCCGATTTCAGCCTGAGGGTAGAAGCCACCCTGTTCAGTGGGATCATATCTCCACCTCTTGCCCTATAGCACAAATGTAACCTTTCTCTCATGTAGGTGGGGGTTTCTCTCCAGCTCTAGGGACGCGCACCAAGCTACAGATAGGGCAGCAGGACTACGTGTGAGTGTCACAGCCTAGGAATGGCTTCATGAGGCTATTGCTGAGCAGGTCCAGTTGTAGTTCCAAACACTCATTGTCAGACACACACACAGAGCCTTGTCTGCATCCTCTTCCTCATCCTTCATTATACCCAGAAGAAACATCAGATAATGCAGAAACATCATCTTCAGAGACACCATCTTACCGGAGGAAATGCCTACTGGGCAAGGGAGTATGTCACCAGGGAGACCAGCATCATAAATCACAGCTGAGATTGTCCCAGACCATGTCCAGGCATGTGTACAGTCTCCTCTGGGACAGTAGTGGGCGTCTCCCTCAAGCAGTCCTAGTTTGGAATCTACTTCAGCAGGACAAAGCACCAGACGTATTGTGAGGCTCCCCTGCAGGTTTCTATTTCTGGGGTGCTGCCCCAGAGGGGTGAAGTTGGGACTTCTGGTGCTGGATCAAATCCAATTTGGGCATACGGAAAACTTCACAGACACAAAGCCTCCCAGGGATGTGAAGAACATGTCTTTTAGGACACTAGCTCTTCCCACAAGTTACATCCATAGCAATCCAGCCAGGCCAGTCCTTGTGGAGAGATTCTTAACAGAAATACGAAGATTGGCAGGAATGCTGTAGGGATGGAAATGTGCATGTGTGAGAAAGCACTGGAAGAAGCAGCCGAACAAGGGTTACAAGAACAGCCTGTATTGATAACAAGGGACATCATTCCCATGACACTGCACCCAGGAGGATCATGGAGGAATGCACTGTTTATGGCATGACCATGAGGTCTATGCTCCATTCAGGCAACAGCACAGATGACTTGTCAGTGGAAGATCCTGCACTCGCATGCCAGCAAGTTTGCAGCTACTAAATGTGCCATTTCTTTCGCCTGTTACCGCAGCAGGAAAACAGACATATCCTTCCAGCACTGACAAACAGGTTGTTTGAACAGGAGAGGCTCTTCTATGGTGAGGCTCAAGGCTGTAATTCCCATGCTTATTTCAGTGGTGGTTCCCCCTCATGGTCTAAACTGTTCTTCACTAGGCACTATGCAGGCATGGGACAGTTATACTGTCACCCCAGGCCTCTCATTGGGGTCCTTGTGTTCAGAGTCCCGAGGCACATGCAGAATGCTGTGGCTGAGCACCACCGTGCCATACTGCCCACGCTGGCGGTGACAACGCAGAGAGTGTGGGATCCCTCTGCTCCTTTCTGTCCTGGAGCTCTTTGCCCACCTCACTGCCTGTCCTTGCTCACCACCACCCTCCCTCCCACCGAGCTCACTGTGGGGTCTCCACAGAGTGGGGAGGTGCATGCAGGGAGGTTCTGGCTCCCCTGCGCTCCATGCAGGGAGCACAGACACCTGTACACGTTCAGGCAGGGGAGCACACAGACACGGAGCTGTGCTCAGATCAGGCCTTGAGGACATGTGGGACCCCCCAGAGCAGAGGCATCAGCCTCAACCATATTCCCCCTGCCCTCTCCCCAGCAGCGGGTGGGTCAAGCCCTCTCTGCAACAGCAGCAGGGGAATATGAGCAGCACTATTTGCAATTTTACTTTCCCTTCGGTTCTTTAAGTTAACGTCTTCACTATGTGGTTAAGCTTTTTTTCCCAGGCTACTAGTTTCTGTGGAAAGTACTACCTTATTGAAAGCCAATCTTTCTTAATCAGCTGCCACTTGGGTTAAGACATTGTGCTTGAAGGGGGAGACTGAAATACGTCTTTGCGGAAATGCAGTGCAGTGCTCTATACCTTAGCATCAATATGCAGACTATTTCTATAAAAAAAAAAAGTTCCGTATTGTAAATCAAATGCTAACCTTTCAGTAAACCTTTTATACCTAACTGAACTAGAAAAGAATAAACAGTATTCTAAGTCTATCTAAAGGGACAAAAAAGTTCTGTAAACAGCTCTGGTATAGAGCACTAAATAAAACTGGAACAATCTGGATTTCATAGCAAAAATGAAAATCAGTTCTACATACATAGATTATATAGATTATATCTTCATTTGAAGTTATGTTCCATTTCCTCTGTAAACTTCCCCTTGAATTTTTCTCATTGGTACATACTGATGTATGCGCTGGTGATACATCTGAAAGAATTTTAGCTTGATCATGGAGGGGAAGTTCTTCTGTTGACTCACAGGCTTCCTGTGCTGAGAAGAAAAATTTCTTTACAAGTATCTTTCACATTATTATTTTATATGAGGAATAACTTTTCCCTTGCTTTATAGAAAGGTGGTAACATTCAGTCTGTCTTTCCCACTACTTTGAATGCTCAAAAGAAAAGAAAAAGAAACATACAAACAAGCACAACCTTCCCCTTCCCCCTCCAATTCTAGCACATACAGTCATTCATAGGAACTATCCTGTATCTCATTCTAGCGTCAAAGCAAGTGGTATCGTCCTCTACCAGGAGAATCTAGGAAAATAGTTACAGCTCAAAGCACATTCGGAAGTTCATTAAACAATAATGTCACTCTATGTCTTTAGTAAGTGCCTGTCCTTTTAAATCAAGTGATGGACACAAGAGTAAGACCCGAAAATGGAAGTGAAAATAAAACTTTTTTTGGCATTGATGGGAAAAATAGATGTTGAATTTGCCTGTTTTATATCTCTTTCAGGAAAATGGTAAAGCCAGTATCAGAAGGAACACTCTTTGTTTTGTTTTGTTTTGTTTTGTTTAATTTTAATTATCATGTTTTCTTTGCTTATACTTAAAGAAATCCCAAGCATTTTATTCCTCTTATTCTTAATTCATTTCAGCTTTTATAATGTGAGACAGAGCCATTTAATTTGGCATAACATTGCAGATTATATATTAGTCACAATTTTTGAGTGACTATTGTTCCTGAATTCTCATATAGTAAGGAAGCCTTGCATGTATGTTTAGCATCTGGAAACACTGACAACTAGTACTATGCAACCAGCAAGTGCTCTAATCAACAAGCAATCCATGAATTACACCTGAGAAGTATTATATTAGGGTAAACTTCATATTTATTTATAAAGTCCTGGAGCAAGAATGTGGAAAATCATACATTTTAAAGTTACTGACCTAAATCCATTATATTAATCGTATATTACATTTACTCTTTAGTCAAGGTACTGCAATTATACAGTATCTTAACTAAACTGTGGCCCAGTACTAAAAAGGCAATTCCAGTGAAATGAACAATGACAATAATAAGAATCATTTTCCTTCAAATGGGTTCCCAAAAAGCTGTAAATATGAAGCAGCCATTCTGCATAGAAAAGGTTGTTCAGGAGAAGTGTTTATTCTTTTTTAATAACTTGAAAATTTGGCTTCCTGGATACTAGCAGACCAGTGGATAAAACATAATATCCTTTTGCTGTCTTTTTAGGGGGCTATGCAGAGGTGATAATAGGAGGAATATGAACCACATTCAAGATGTCACCTTATACAATAAAATTGTGTAAAGTGTTACTTATATAGAGAGAGTAACACTATATAAATAGATAGTTATCTGCCTAAAAGAAGTAAAAATTAACGAACTATAGGCATGCCAATCTCTTATGCAAAAAGCCAAAACCCATTTAGCTGGGTTTTAGGATAGATCTAAGAATAGTCATCCCTTCATCCCTTCATCCCGTTTTCTGTTTACACCAGCCTGATGATATCCTGGATGCCTCTTGTCCCTCCGCAGGTTTCTGTTTACAAACTGTACTTTCCTCTGTAGCAGTTTGCTTTTTCAAACTGATCTTCCTGCTCCTAAGTAGCTGACAGCTTTTTCCCCCCACATGTTGCAGTCGCAAGGTAAAACCTATCTTGAGATCAATATAATTGGACTTCTGACACAAGTTTCTGATTCATAATTGCTGTAACATTAACTACACGGCATCCAATTTTAACCCGATATCTAAACAAGTCACATCAAAAATTACATAACCTGATGAAAACACTAACTGATGGGGGGTTTTTAGGCAGATTTAAATCCTTTTCCAGGTGGACATATCAGTCTCTCACGGCTCGTGACAGCAGCTGCAGGACACTGCCCTGACACTGCGGGTGCTGCAGGTGATACTGAGCTCGCCTGCACTCACTGCCCGCACACCACTCTTCCCCCATCAGTCCTAAATCAAAAATCTTCCCACCCTAATGCAAAATCTTCCACTCTGTTTCTTGCCCTCCTCCTTTTTCTTCTTTCTTCACATGTCCTGCGCCCATTGCTCCAGACTTCATGTCAGCTCTTCTTCCCACAGATGTCTGCCAGCAAGACTGAAAGGAGCGAAAACAACACCCAAAAAACCCTGGGCCAACCTAGAGTTGTCCCAGCTGCCTCCTCCTGTCGTTCAGCTCCTGTGGTCAACCCACAGCTGTCCCCCACCATTAACCACGAGGATGGCACCATGCACTTACTGCTCACGGTCCATTAAATCCTCTTCCTCTCCCAGCACCGTCTTGGCAGGAGGGGCAAGCAGCAGCCGCGACGGGTAGGAGGGGAGGTGAGGGGGAGCCCTTGCAAGTTTGGGGAGCCAAAGTTTCAAGGTAAAATGATGGGCTTTAGAAAATTCATTTATTTCAGTGAGAGCTTCAGTCTAAGAGCCAGGTTCTTGACTAGTTGTTTAGCTTCTTTCAGCTGGATTGCCTAATGTGTACTGCAGGTCTTCAAGTGAGGTGGTCATATTTCACAGTGGTACCCTGTTCTTGAGTTACTACTCCAAGGTCTTAGCAAATCTTTATTGTCACTTATGGGGTTCAGACTTTGAAATACAAATGTGAATCACTTTGATGGTTGTTACTGGAGCCAGCAGCCTTGGTTGTTTCCTCTGTCCAAATATGTC
>VFFE01009001.1:14273-24602 GCA_008921705.1 Burhinus oedicnemus
GTTAAGTAAACTGGTCATCCACAAGTCCATGGGTCCTGATGGGATGCACCCGCGAGTGCTGAGGGAGCTGGCCAAAGTCATTGCTGGGCTGCTCTCCATCATCTTTGAAAGGTCCTGGAGAACAGGAGAGGTGCCTGAGGACTGGAGGAAAGCCAATGTCGCTCCAGTCTTCAAAAAGGGCAAGAAGGAAGACCTGGGAAACTACAGGCCAGTCAGCCTCACCTCCATCCCTGGAAAGATGATGGAACAGCTCATTCTGGATGTTATCTGAAAGCATCTGGAGGAAAAGAAGGTTATCGGAAGTAATCAACATGGATTCACCAAGCGGAAGTCATGTCTGAGAAATCTCATAGCCTTCTACGATGGCATGACTGGCTGGATAGATGAGGGGAGGGCAGTGCATGTTGCCTACCTTGACTTCAGCAAGGCTTTTGACACCGTCTCCCACAGCATCCTCATAGGCAAGCTTAGGAAATGTGGGTTGGATGAATGGACAGTGGGGTGGATTGAAAACTGGCTGGCAGACAGAGCTCAGAGGGTTGTGATTAGTGGCACAGAGTCTAGTTGGAGGTCTGTAACAAGTGATGTTCCCCAGGGGTCAGTACTGGGTCCAGTCCTGTTCAACATATTCATCAATGACCTGGATGAAGGGATAGAGTGTACCATCAGCAAGTTTGCTGATGACACAAAACTAGGAGGGGTGGCTGACACACCGGAAGGCTGTGCTGTCATTCAGCGTGACCTGGACAGGCTGGAGAGCTGGGCAGAGAGAAACCTCGTGAAGTTCATCAAGGGCAAGTGTAGGTTACTGCACCTGGGGAGGAATAACCCCATGCACCAGTACAGGTTAGGGGTTGACGTGATGGAAAGCAGTCTGTGGCAAGGGACCTGTGAGTCCTGGTGGCCAACAGGACGGCCATGAGCCAGCAAGGTGCCCTTGTGGCCAAGAAGGCCAATGGCATCCTGGGGTGCATCAAGAGGTGTGTGGCAAACAGGCTGCAGGAGGTTATCCTTCCCCTCTACTCTGCCCTGGTGAGGCTGCATCTGGAGTATTGTGTCCAGTTCTGGGCTCCCCGGTTCAAGAAGGACAGGGAACTGCTGGAGAGGGTACAGCAGAGGGCTACAAAGATGATTAGGGGGCTGGAACATCTTTCTTATGAGGAAAGGCTGAGGGAAAGGCTGGGCCTTTTTAGTCCAGAGAAGAGAAGACTGAGGAGGGGATCCCATCAATGCTTATAAATATTTAAAGGGAGGGTGCCAGGAGGATGGGACCAGTCTTTTTGCAGTGGTGCCCAGGGATAGGACAAGAGGTAACAGGCACAAACTTGAACATAGGAAGTTCCATCTAAACATGAGGAGGAACTTCTTTACTTTGAGGGTGACAGAGCGCTGGAACAGGCTGCCCAGAGAGGTGGTGGTCTCTGACCCTGCAGACGTTCAAAACCCGCCTGCACGCCGTCCTTTGCAACCTGTTCTAGGTGACCCTGCTCTGGCAGGGGGGTTGGACTAGATGATGTCCAGAGGTCCCTTCCAAACCCTGTGATTCTGTGATTCTGTGAAAATACCCTTGTGGTTTTCCAACTGTCTTGTCCAAGGTTATATGCTATGAAGATAATACAAACAAGTATATATGTGCCAGTAAGTTTGACTCCAGATAGAGCATCTTCACAGAGATAGAAAGTTTTACACTAGATCAGCTCCCTGAGCTGGTTGTGAAGGCAGCAGAGTGCAACCTTGTGCTGCTGAAAGGCAGGGGTGGGTGTCAGGAAGCAGAAAGGGATTGGCAGTCAGCAGTGATAATAAGACTGGCTGGACAGTAGCCTCACTTGTACCTGGATGAGACAGGCAGGACAGACCCAGAAATTGTGGCCAAGCTCAACCAAGAGCCCTTGGCATGAGGCAGGTCCATGATCAAGCCGGGAATGCAAGTCAGTAAATCAAGATTGAGTACAGTAGCCATAACCAGGGTCAGACACAGCCCGGTTATCACCAGGCAAGTTCATGGTGACAAGGTAGGTCCAAGGTCAAGCCAGGAAGTCCATCCATAGGTCAGGATAAATAAGGTCCATGACCAAGTAGAGGCACAATTTGGACAGCACTGGAGATAGATACATCTACTATGCAGCTTAACCAGGGACTGAAGGTGTTGGTCTGAGCTTAAATGAGTGTCCTGGGCCCAGGAGCGGAAGATTTGCAGGGAGGTCCCAGGTCAGGCTGATCAGGGCAATTAAAGCCTATTAGTGCACTAAGGGACCTGAGAGCAGGAAATAAATGTTGTTGAAGATGTTGCTGTTCCTTAGATAACAGAATGGTTTAGAACAGGCTTAGGATGGTTCTGCACCTGGGTCCCAACATAACCAGACAGCAAGTACCACTGAGATTCATGAACATGGAACTGCTAAACCATCTGCAAAATAAAAGCTCTTATAAGTTAGGAGAATGCTTATGCAGCTGTTTGATTAATTACAATGCTTTCCATTTTTCTCAGACCTCACTCTAAATTACAGGCCAGAGCTGTGAGGTTTTGTTTTAGGCAGTAACTATATGAGAGAAGTTATTTTTTATATCAGCTGAGTGCTATGTCTGTATTAAGAGTTAACAGGTGAACATCAACAGGCCATGACTGTTTCTTCTGTGATTTTGCTGCCACCTTGTCTGGCTGGCATTTTGTAATATCAAAGATATAAGATATTAATCTTATTTGTTTTGACTCGTTTGTCAAGCCACTTGATGGAAGAAGCTTTTGCTTTTTTTTCCAGTCCTGTGCCTTGATGTATCTGCATGATGTCGATTTCTGTTATACAGTTGTCTTCTACAGCACTTTTTCTGGTACTTTTAATCTGTAACTATTTCCTTTTACATCATTGTGTTATGGGATTGTAATGATTGAATCCAGTTGTACTTGCCTGTGCATAATCTGTTTACATTGAAAGAAAAATAATTGGAGAGAACATGCCCACAGAGAGATTCATGTTTATAGTTATTTTCTGTTGACTATTAAGCTTCCATTTGCCATATACTTAATTGTTCTTGTATACAGCAATCTTGGAGAAGCTTCTCTATCGGGAAGGAGTTATGAATCTTATGCATTTTAGGAAGATGCATGATCATCTTAATATGGAAATTCAGAAATAATTTTCTAGCAGAAAACAGTGCAAAACTGGCTGAAAATCGTCAGTTTCTAAATCTCAATGGTTCTGCACTGTCTTATACTTTGCCTTCTCTAGATACACCTGCCAAATGTACCTATGAATATTGCTAATTGGATTTCCTAACATAATTTTATGTAATTTATCACATTTGTAAATTACTCCTTGAAGTAACATGGGATGAGGAAATAGCCCTGGGGAGTAGAAGTATTAAGTTGGGGATAGCTGATGGACTTGGCTTGTGGAAACCCACATTTAACGCTGCATTTTGACAGAAAATTCAGGATTAAATTATGTGAGAGGAATAAAAGGAGAAGCTATCTACATGAACAGGCAAAGCTGTATGAGACCCCAAGACTTGAATCATGTAAGGTATTAGAGGTTAAGCTTGGGCTATATTATTAGAATCTGAAATATGACTCATTCACAGGAGATGTAATGTAGAATGCCCCAAAGTGAGAAAGAATGGATGCTGTGGTTACATTTAAACTTCCAAATGTAATCTTTTTAAGCTCTTGAAACTAAAATAGCTGTTAGTAGGAACGCAGATGTGCAAGAGAGCTTAAAATATTCCTATCTGAATGAAATAAAATCATCAATACATTTTAAAAATAAAATAAGTAGCCCATTAAATTTGATCTGTTTTTGATCTTGACTCTTTTCACGGTCGTTGGCAAAATGCTTTGACAGATGTAACACTACACGTGTTTGATATAATAAGATTCAGGCTCCTCTTTGACTTGATTGCAGAAGAAGACATTATTATTATTTTTAGCCAAAATATGTGCAATTTTAAATTCAAATCTGGAATTGCTTTTTGTATCTAAGCAATACACAGATCTCAGCTGATGGGCCACACTCCAGTTCATAGTGTTCCAGAGACTGTAACTGCTAGTAATGTTTCTTTCTAGCATCTGTGTGTGTTGGATATGTGCATGATACACAGATATCCTTGGGAAATGGATACATAACATTGTTTGGTTTGAGGGGAAAAGTTTATAAAATGTAATGTAAATGAAAGAGGAGTAACAGTCTATTTAAACTCACTGGTATTACCCCCAAATCTTTTATGTTATACTCTGCATGTTAAAATATAACTACCACTAAGTACCTTTGCAAAACTAAATGTATTCTTAGTTTGCTTGGGTCTGAAGTCTGTACCTGATTCTGTTTCTACCAGTTCCTGTTAGGGTGGCCTACACCTAGATTTTGCACAATAAAGAATCTTATGCCAACAACCCTGTGAGAAAATCTGTTTCAACAGTGATAATAAAGTTCAAGTGGTTTTCAAAACAGAAACCCCAGCCCCTTCCTTGTAGGATATACAATTCTTCTCTCCCTAGAATAGCGTTTAGGACAGGGTTATCCCAGTGTAGTAGTAATGGGTCCTAGTCAACTGTGTAAAATGAGATAGACTTACAAGTTACAGCAATTTTAAAATCTGCACGTGTTTCCATTTAAGTCAATTGTACAATGCAATGTTGATACTCAGTTCTATGAAATTTTTTGTTACTCTTGCTGATCTAGTCAGTAATCCCAAAATAAGAGGCTATTTCTGATGGATAATTCATTCAGTACGTTATTTTCTTTCTTCTGTTCACAAAATGCTCAGAAAATTCTCACTTAACTTTATTGCCTGAGTTTGTAAAGTTGTTTGGAAATGTTTTCCCTGTGTGAATATTTTATAAGCAATTTGTTGTGGATATTCATGATTCAAATTATAGCATTAATTCAGTGCCTAAGTAGTACGGTGCCTAAGTAGTACAGTTTCTGCATTGTAATTGTGACTTGTGCAGATTACCCACACACTTCCCATTTAGAATATGAAGTGTGAATAATCACATTCAAACATATATTTGGGGACTATTTAAGCTTCCACATTTAAATTTTTTTTTTGCAAGTTAAAGTAAGGCTTCTTTTTTAATTTTAGCGAATATTACTGGATTTTTTTCCATTGGTTACCCAGCTCTAGTAATTGCATTTTTCTGACCTACATTTTCCCTGCAGTTTCAGCAGTTTCAGTTGAGTACAGCCTTCTCCCTTCACTTCATCTTCTAGACTATTTTGAGAAGTTCCTATGGGATTTGCAGATATCTTCATTCCAGTGAAATCTGTTTATTCACTGAAGCCCTTTGGGATACTTTGATGAAAGGTACCCCAAGATGTAAGATTTTTTCCGTATACTTTCTGAAGATGACAGTCAATGTCTCCTTAATCTAGGAATGTATTGCTTAAAATTAGGCATTTATGTATGTATTTTATATGGTTGAATGGAAATTCTTTTTTAAAGCTCTAGATTGTCTTCTGATTCCTTTAAAGTCAGTGACAGTTACATACACACTTAACACTTACTAAAATAAATGCAAATTCAAGTTGTGATATTTAGACATTTAGCTCTAGCATGACTGTGTGTTTTTTTCCCTAGCTGTAAATTCTACATTTCCTTCATTACAAGAGTTTGTGAGGCTTAAGTAGTTGTTCATAAAGTGCTTTGAGATAATCAAGACAAAGGTAGCTCCACGAGTGCAAAGCAGATTCTGTAAATATTGACCATGGGCAGAAGCTGTATTATCTACAATAATAAATTTTCACAGTTTTTTGGTAAGCTTCAGGTAAATCTGCAGATTGCTAGTGTCTGAAAACACTTTTGTTCTTGGTGGTTATAGGTGGGAAATATAGAATATCAGGGAAGGTTTTCCAGTGAAGATGCGGCTTTCTAGGTGACTGTTGGCCAGCATTACTAGTTTAATCTGTTTCTGTGTAATTGATGTGGTTTGGGCCAGATTGGCCCAATCTGGTGGAACGATAGATGCTCTCTCTCTCTTGGTCCGCTTGGGAGGCAAGAAAGAGAGAGAAAAAGAGACACTTAAGAGTTTAGAAGGAACTAAACTACTTTAATGAAATATTCATAATAAAATAATAAAAAGAAAAATAATGAAATATATACAAAACTGTATCAAGCTCCCAGGATGATGATCACATCACCAGCAGGCGCTGGGGAAGTCCCAGGCTGGACTCAGTGACGTCTGGGAACTGGATTCCGGATCTGGATTCAGGATCCGGATAAAGGCAGACGAAGAGACAGAGTCCTCACAGGACGCCGGCCATTGAAGAAAGAGAGCTGACCCTTTGATCCCTCAGCTTTTATACTGAGCATGAGGCAGATGGGATGGAATACCCTTGTTGGTCAGTTTTGGGTCACCTGTCCTGTCTGCTCCTCCGTCCAGGTGTGACCCCTCTACGCTTTTCCGCTTCCGACCCTCCAACGGGGCAAGTAACAAAGTTGGCTGGCCTTGGTTGTTATAGCAATAAGTATAAGCAGGAGCCTCTCTGCATCCCATTCCTTGGCATCAACTATAAATATAGGTCTTATCACTCTGAGAGCGAACTGTTTTCTGCTCAACATGCTGTTAATTTCAGCAGTTAGAAGAGGCCTAGCTAAAAAGTAAAGTTACTGAACAAAATTGGTCCTGTTTTACCTCAAACCAGGACAGCAATTCAGAAACCTGTCTCTTTAGTGTGAGAAACCAATATTAACAATGTCTTAAAGTTCTCATGACAGTGGCGAAAGATTCACTAGGGAAGGCAGAGGAAAGAATTTGGGGTTACTGAGTAAATTCGGGCTTACTCAGTAACTCATTTTCTGTGTGGATGACTGAGCAGTGGCACCGGTTGCCCAAGGAGGTTGTGGAGTCACTAACCTTGGAGATATTAAAAAACTGTCTGGACATAGTCCTGGGCAACCAGCTGTAGGTGACCCTGCTTGAGCAGGAGGATTGGATCAGACAATCCCCAGACGTCCCTTCCAACTTCAACTGTTCTGTGATTCTGTGGGTGTAGGGGAGGGAGTAGCATGCTGAAACAGGGAAAGAATTTGGTGGCTGTACTTTAAAAGTACAGTGAAAGCATAATTGGGAGAGAGAAAGAGTTTGGGAGTTGAGGAAGGTCTAAAGTATCTCAGGACACGGAATAGTGTCCAGGAAGTGAAAAGGAATTTTATTCCTATATAATATGGAGTTATTGATTACTTCACACTGGAAATTTTGGCAGCACAAGCATCAGATATTATTATCAGCACTGTTGTAAAGTAGATAAATGCTCTTTTTATCCTTGATCAAAATGTCTTCTTCCACTGACATTCTCAGTTGACATATTAACTGTCTCTTCTTGTTATTTGGAAGGATTATGTCATTTTGATGAAAGAGCTGTTTATGAATCTCACATATCTACAGGAGAGCAGGGCATGTTGCCAAGCTTTTTTTTCTCCACACAGATGCATGATTTCATTTCTTCCAATTGGCTTATATTTATTCCATGACTGTGGGAACAACTTCTCTCTGTAATGTATTCTTTAAGTACAAAAGCTGTGTATTGTTCTCCTGGACATGTAGGAATATGCTAGCTTTCTGCTGATGAGATTCACCTCTTTCTTTTCCAGAGATAGAACCAGTCTTACTGCAAGGATTCTACAATGTCTGAAAATGATCAATTCTGGGAGGAAGAGCAGCTTTCTCAAACTCAACTTTGGCAAAACTGAAGTGGTACTATCCAACATACTCCTTTTCTCCAGGAAACATTTTCCTTTCCTCTTAGCCCAAAAGCCTAGCCACTGAGAATTTTCTCACAAAACAGCCAACTTTAAAGGGCAAAATATTGGCATATTGACTGAATCATAAAATAAGTCTGCCATCTATATCCAGAAGAGGAATGATGGAAGCCACCACAGCAAATTACGCTCTCACAAACAGAAGGGTTTTTTGGTGAGGATATCCATAGCTCTTTTAAGAAATTATTTAGGTGCCTAGTTTAATTTGGTATGTACAGAATGATATGGCTAATCTTTTTACTGGCATTTTTGAGGGTTAAGATTTTCAGTATGAGTCGTTCTGTGACCCTCACAATCATTTACACGCAGCTTCTCCTCAGATGTTTGCCGAAATCCCTGACAATCTCATGCTCTTTGTAGGAGTATTATAAGGAAGTTAAAGCAATAGTCTATGAAGAACTGATATCCAAGAACTGATTCTCCTGATAGAGATTAATCCATAATGCTCACTACATCTGTAACTCATTTATTCAGCACGGGATACCTCTTTTTGCCATAGTTTATACAACATTGGTCCCAGGTTAGTGTTCTCCAGCACTGGCTCAAATCTGGTTTTGCAGGCCACAGTTCTAGACACTGCACTGCTTTTAAGGATTAATTCCACAATGTAGTAGCTTTTAGTATTTGAGTTTTCTTTCTTTTTGTCGCACACTTGTGATTTCCTTTTTGTAATTTAATTTCATTTTCATTTTTATGCATACCAGACTTCTCCTGACTTTTTGTTTCTCTACGTGCAAAAGCCACAAAGACAGAAATGAGAACTCCAGCAGTTTCTTAGGTCATTTTGACCAGAGACCATTTCATCCAAATATTGGTGTCACTGGGCAGTTTGGGTTTGCTATTTGGGAGAGAAATTCTTACATTTCTTCAGGGGATAAGAAGATATTCCAGACATTTCCATCACCCTCTGTATGAGAGACAAACCGAGGTCAGAAAGAGAGAAGCTGGCAGCTGTATTAGCATGTGTCACATTAACAGTTATACTGTTGAAATTGGTAAAAGCCATCTGGTGAATAAAGACAAGCTACCCAATAAGTTAAATTTACAAAAGAAAGCAACTAAAACGTAAGGAGGTATTTAATTAGTTATGCTTAACTTCTTAACTCTGCTATTTCTTTTTTCAGTCCAGTATATTCTGGACAAAGTTCTGCAGTTTTTTGGTTGTTTGGTGTTCTTATTTATTTTTTGGTTTTGATAATGTTTCCGTTGACTGAACAGATTATTAAGGAAAAAAAAAATCATTGAGATTAAAAGAAACAATAGAAAGAGCTGCAAGTAGCAGAAACAATATAAACAGTGAAAGGTGGAAGGAGAAACCTAGAAGAAAAGAAAGGAGAAACCTAGAAGAAAAGACAAGTGAAAATTAAAATAACAAGATACACATGCTACTTACTTCTTTGCATCTATATTGTATAATTTTCCTTGTTCTTGTGTTTTTGCGTGTAGAATACCAGTCCATCTGGCAGAGTGATATCTTCTACTTTAGTGACTGATGTAAAGCCACTCCTAAAAAATCAATACTATACAAAGTTTAAGACAACTTACAGCTTAAACTCTCAACATTTTTACCAAAATACCTGTAGGTTATTATACAGTGTTTTACTACCAGTAACTCTTTTTTTAAATGACAGTGTGGCATAATCTTTAGAGAATTTATGGGAATTTGGCATGTTCATGGAAGAAAAGTATGGAACACCAACTGTTGGCAACGAAACAAAGGCAAAGGTTATCAACTTTCCAGGTTGCACCCTTTCACTTGCTGTATCTTAATTCTGTCCCCTGGACCCATAGCAGCACATGTCCAGCAAAGGGCAAAACAGTTGTATGGTTCAGTGCTCCATGGAAGGAGAAGTAAAGGCCATATATAGGTGTGCATGGGTGCTGCACACAATGCTGATCACTCAAATAAAACTGCTGTATCAGTGAAGAGGTGAGTCAGCAAAGCATCTGCAGGGAGAAAAGCAGTCACAATTGTTGCTGAGATACTGTGGTTGCAACACAAAAAGTAATACAAATTGAGTTTCTTTACTAATAACTTACTGCAGCACATATGTAGTAATCATGGCATCTGTCCTGGTTTGAGGTAAAGCAGGACCAGTTTTGTTCAGTAACTTTGCTTGTTAGCTGGGCCTCTTCTAACTGCTGAAATTAACAGCATGTTGTGCAGGAAACAGTTCATTCTCAGAGTGATAAGACCCATGTTTATGGCTGATGCCAAGGAACGGTATGCAGAGAGGCTCTGGCTTATACTTATTGCTATGGCAACCAAGGACAGCCAACTTTGCTACTTGCCCCGTTGGAGGGTCAGAAGCGGAAAAGCGTAGAGGGGTCACACCTGCGGGGAGGAGCAGACAAGACAGGTGACCCAAAACTGACCAACAAGGGTATTCCATCCCATCTGCCTCATGCTCAGTATATAAGCTGAGGGATCAAAGGGTCAGCCTCTTTTTCTTCAATGGCCGGCGTCCTGGGAGGACTCGGTCTCTGCATCTACCTTTGATCCTGATCCTGATCCTGATCCTGACTCCAGATCCGGAATCCAGTTCCTGTCCGTCACTGAGTCCAGTCTGGGAC
>VFFE01009001.1:24622-57740 GCA_008921705.1 Burhinus oedicnemus
TCTTCTGGATTTTAGTAAGGCTTTTGATACTGTCCCCCACAGCATCCTTCGGGACAAGTTGTCCAACTGTGGGATGGGCGGGTTCACGGTGCACTGGGTGAAGAACTGGCTGAAGGGCAGACCTCAAAGTGTTGTAGTGAATAGGGCTACATCTGGTTGATGACCTGTCACCAGCGGTGTTCCTCAGGGTTCCATTCTAGGGCCAGTTCTGTTCAATATATTTATCAATGATCCGGATGCAGGAGTTGAATGCACCATTAACAAGTTTGCTGATGACACCAAACTGGGAGGTGCCGTTGACTCTCTTGAGGGACAAGATAGATAGATTGGAGCATTGGGTTATGATTAATGGGATTAAATTTAACAAATCCAAATGCTGGTTTCTGCACCTACGATGGAGTAATGCCGGGCACAAGTATAAACTGTGAGATGAGTGGCTGGAGATCAGCCCTGCAGAAAGGAATCTGGGGGGCTGGTCAACAGCAGACTCAATACGAGTCAGCAGTGTGCCCTGGCAGCCAAGAAGGCAAACCACATCCTGGGGTGCATCAAATACAGTATAACCAGCCGGTCAAGAGAGGTGATTACCCTGCTGTATTCAGCATTGGTACAGTCTCACCTTGAGTACTCTGTGCAGTTCTGGGCCCCACAATTTAAGAAGGACTTGAAGAGGTCCTCGAAGGCGTCCAGAGGAGGGCACCAAAGCTGGTGAAAGGGCTGGAAGGAGTGTCCTATGAAGAGTAGCTAAGGACTTTGGGCTTGTCTAGTTTGGAGAAAAGGAGGCTGAGGGGCAACCTCACTGCTCTCTACAACTTCCTGAGGAGGTGAAGTGGAGAGGGAGGGTACTGATCTCTTCTGCCTGGTATCCAGTGATAGGACGCATGGGAATGGTTCAAAGCTGCACCAGGGGAGATACCGACTGCACATTAGGAAGCATTTCTTTACGGAGAGGGTGGTCAAACACTGGAACAGGCTTCCTAGAGAGGCGGTGGATGCCCCAAGCTTGGACAATGCCCTTAATACCATGCTTTAACTGTTGGTGAGCCCTGAACTTGTCAGGCATTTGGACTAGATGATTGTTGTACATTGTACGTAACTTCCATCTGAAATATTCTATTCTATTCTATTCTGTTCTGTTCTATTCTATTCTATTCTATTCTATTCTATTCTATTCTATTCTATTCTCTCTGACAAACTGTAATCCCAGGGCATAAAGGACTTTATGACTCCAGTGCCTTTATCTGCCAGTACTGTATCTTATATTCCTAAGTTTACTAGCTGATCAGGCCTAGTGGCCTGTATGCGTGTCAGCAGAACAGTTCTTCATCTTGTTCTAGTATTCTAAGTATTTACATGTAACTTCATGATTAATTTACGTGCAACACCAGCACTAAATACTCCCATTTTCTCCCATTTACTGCCCTACTGATCAGCCCCGTATGTCATTCTAGCTGTATCCATTTCTGTCCTTCTGTCTTCACGTGACATATCCTTACTTAACTCTTTCTAGCCAACATTCCCCATTTGTTTGGTGCAGACAGTTTACGTTGCAGATAGTCCCATATACCACCAGTAAGAGTTGGACAGACATTGGCTCCTTTGACCTCTGTTGGCACCAAATACTAAGTTGTTTATTCCAGGAAAATGTTTTTCCTTCCCTAAACTGGATTCTTCTTTTATTCATTATTCTCTAATGTGCTTTCTTTCAAGTATAGAGGTAGGATATAAGTACATGAGCACATATAAGACCAGCATTGAGCTGAGGGCAGGATCGTTCCATGTTAAGAGGCAATCACGCATCTCATAAATTTACTGTTGATCAGGTTTGCAACGTTTCATAATAAGCTAATAATATATTTTGCAGAGCTAGAAATTAGCTCACAGGAAGTGTATAGTCTAAAAAAGGGTAATTGTAATGAAATTGCCAAGTTTAGACCAAATTTACCTTTGACTTGTTTGAAGTTTAACCCTGGATGTACTTGGCCTTTTTGGGTCCAAGTGAAGGTGGTATAAACAAAAGACCAATCATGATGGAGTCTGACTTACTGATCACAGTGTGATGCTGGACGGGAAAGTTTTCAGAGAGCATTTAGATTCCCACAACCTCACCAAGTTTGAAATGACATCAAGGATAAACCCCTGCAGATGGCAGCAGTGCTTTAAACTTCAGCACCACAGCACAGGGCTTGGTATAGTCTGAGCCACAACCCCGTACTGAAGACACTTACTGCTTGTCATAGACTGTTACAGTGACATGTTTTGCTAGTAGTCAGCATGTTACTGATGTTTTATTTTCAGTTTAAAGAGGAAAGTTTTAACACTTGTCAAGTAGCAGAAGGATGGTTTTGAGCCTTGTGGCATCCCTCCAAGTTCCCAATGCAGACATCTCCTATCCCTCTGTTTTGAATATTTTGGGTGGGTTTTTTTCCAAAATATTTTGCATCCTTCGGGCTTACAGCAAGAATTTTACCTAGCTGACTTGGAGCAGCACAGCACACTAATACTTCTATAATATCCAGTTCAGCTGTAGCAAAATTTAAGTGACTGTTAAAAATATCCTTGAGATGGCAAATACCTAGTTCTAAAGATACCACATCAGAAACAGAATTAACAGATGGCTCCAAATACATGAAAAGATATCCTGTTAATCTACTTGGATATGAAATATTGTTTCCCTTCCTTTCACTAGCTCTGTTGACCTAAGCTGATTTCTTGAGCCTGTCACGCTGCATAGGCTCTTTCTTCCTTGCTCTAATGTCTTTATCTCCTTTTTCTCCTTTTCTCACTATCACTAATCCATCTTGTAATTTTTATTACCCAACTTTACATCTTCATCTCTTTGCAGTTGTCAACATTCAGTTTTACTAAGATAGAAACAATCCAGAAGAATAATGA
The DNA here is from genome assembly GCA_008921705.1 of Burhinus oedicnemus. Taxonomy (NCBI): domain Eukaryota; kingdom Metazoa; phylum Chordata; class Aves; order Charadriiformes; family Burhinidae; genus Burhinus; species Burhinus oedicnemus. The sequence continues at coordinate 27,518 of VFFE01009001.1, forward strand.
TCAAACGGAACCTTATGCAGGTAAACCTATCTTTATAATGTCTTCATTTTGTGGTAGTCCCTCTACGCTCAAGGAAGAGTTTAGTACCCATTATGTTTGTGCTGCACTTAAATATTTCATCTGTTCCTCCTCTGTCTTCGAGGAAGAAGCTACTATTTTCACTAGCATTACTTTATCTCTGTGCTTATACTGTAATGTATTCAGGACAACGACAGTGCCTTCTTACTTTATGTACAAAGTCTCTGCATATCATGCTTCATTGAATGACTGATTGTTAGCAAATAGCTGTCTATTTTGACACAGTCTCCTAGCTGCATCCCTCAAAAAGTATGAAATAGTTTACTGGCAGCCTAAGTAAGCATAGTCTATGAAGCTTGAACATGTTTTTGATTCCAAGGTGTTAATGTCTCAAGAGGAATTTTGAAGCACATGGATAGGACAGCTCTGTTGTGTTGTTCAGAACATTTATTTCTCCAAGACAGTAAACTTTTGCCCTCTGCTAAAATCTGCTCAGTATATAGCTAAATACCTTCAAACTTTGAGTATGGGATTTTTTTAGTGTTCCATTTCCTGTCCTATAACTTTGTATAGTGTTACTGGGTGCTAAAGATTATTGAGTTTTAACAGTAGGGAAAACGATCCCTGTAAACCCTTTGGGATGCTTTAAGATGAAAGGTGTTATGTAAATTGTTACCAGTTTTACTATTTCATATACTGTGAACTGATGAAAGACAGCAAGGGAATGGCAGTTACCTCTCAATATAATATAAAACTTGCCTTAGGTAGGACCATTCTGTTTACTGAACACTTGATTCACTCCCAGTGGAAAACCAATGGCGGCATTAGCTGTTTTCATAATAACCCAAAGAGGATGCTGTGTCTCTGACTGGCTGGCTATCCCCTGATGGCAAAATAGCAAAGAAGTAATGTGAGAAACAGCTCCACTGAAAATAACTCCAGCTATCATCACTGAAGTGCACAGATTCATTCCTACTGTAGGTCTGTTTCCCCTACAGCAAATCCCTTCCCCCATAGTGGTAGATTGCTGCCATGATTCTCTTGGGCATTCCCACTTTCTTTTTTTTTACTGCATAAGCAGCATAAGAGACAGGATAAAGCAGACGGGAGAAACTGTAGAAAGAAATCTGCCACTATGTGACTAAACTAGTGAGCAAATAAGATATTAATGAAAAAAAAAAAAAAAGGGAGCTCAGCTGCCTAAAATACTGGAATCCTGGGATTCCACTTAGAAAATCGTTTCCTGTTTGTTTCTGTTTGTGTCAGTGAAAGAGAGAGAATATAACACTGCACTATATCGTAGCCACTTTGTTAGGAAGTTAGCAGTCAGAATGGCCAGGAAGAAACGAACAAAAGCAAGAGTAACAGTGGCTGTGCTTGGAAGTCTACACGGCCCCAGCAGTGTGACCCAACAGAAGACATCACTACCTCTTCTGAGCAACAGCTAATGTGTGGGTAAACCTCAATACTCTCCCACTAATCAGTCTATTAGTACAAAATTAGATGAACCATCGAATTTGAGACCCCTGCAAAATAAAAATATGATGTCATCAAGAAATCAAACAACAGCTGTCAGAGCTGAAAGCTGGTCACAGTTTACAGGAAAGACAAAAACCTTTTTCAACTGACAAGGATGGAAATAGCAGACAAGGAGTCTAGTTAGATTGGGTAGTTCTACGTTGTGGAGTTGAGTAGACCAGTAGTGAGAGTAACAAAAAATTCATGACACATCAAGGCAAAACCAGCAGTCATTCAAGAGGAAACACAATTATCTTCCACTGCCTCTGAGCAAAGGGTTTCACTTAATTCTGAGGAAATGAAAAACCTTGCAAGTGTACCCAGTACCAATGCAAGATCTGAAGATATTAATTTGAAACCACCTGTCAGTGTGGGCAAGAGTAATTAAGCACAGAAAGATCTGAGACAGCCTTTGAAAAGCCTTAGCAGTCAAAGTTTGCTGCCACGTGTTTGTGTACAGATGTGTGCTTATATATATAAATATATATTTGTGTGTATATACTTACATATAAATATATAGAGAGATTTTACCCTCATTGAGTATTTTGCAGAATAACTGGGAGCAGTCTCAAAAGGCATCACACTCAAAGCTGAGATCAAGAAATAAAGCAGCAGAATAGGAGTATAATATCAGGGTGTAGAATTTTACCCAGCATTTTCAAAACCATGAAAAGGGCCTCCCAGATTGCAATGGTGACTGGCTCAGACAGGTACACCAATTCAGAAGCAAAAATTAATGTACAGATATTTTGAAGATCATTTGTGGGCAAGGAAACAACAGTGTTGGTAGCTTGGTGGTTTGGGGCTTCTTTTAAATGACTGAATATTTAGAATTTATTCTTGGGGAACTGTGAGGAAAATTAATTTTTGTTTGGTGAGGTAGTCCAGGAACTGACTTCACAGCCAGAGGATAGCCTATCTTAATAATAAGAAAGAAAACCCATTGTTTTCAGTGTACTTTTCCAAGCCAAGAGACACAGGTGACCCTGATAGGGGCCATAAGGAATGCTACAAAAGCTGTAATGTAAATATTGTTAAATGGAATGCTGTGTCCAGGAGACAATTAAACTTTCTGAAAGGGCGTATGGCTTCTCACTAAATACAGAATTACAAAGAAATTACTGGTCTGTTGGCCTGATGTGCACTTATGGCTTCTCAAAGTTTATGAGTTTATATTTCCAGAGTTTTGATGAATTCAATACTGAGATAGAAGCAGCTGGATCCAAAGAAGAACCTGTATCCAAATACTGTCCAAGTCTGGCAATGTTCACACTTAGAAATCTAACGTAGACCCAAACTTACATTTTGGAAGTTATCTGTCAAGTCGAAGAGAGCAAGGTTTGTCTGAACTACATAGTTGAACTGCTGCTCTGGTACAGCACTGAGCACTTGTATTGCCTACACCTTTCTTGACTTGCATTAGCATCGCTAGGATACTTAAATACTTAATGGAAAACACATATTATGTTACACTTTCTGAAGGCATATAAGAAAAATTGGACAGGCTGAGAAACAATTGAAATAAAATGAATGACTGTGAGCAGAAATAAATTTTGAAAAAAATATTTAGCATGCCAAAGTGACAGTTAGTACCAGATTAAACTGAAAGTTATTTAAAAGAAATCTGGTGGGAGGAAAACTGCTGTAGGTCTTGGAATGCCAAGCCTGACACAGCAGTGAGCTGGTACTGGGGATTCCTCAGGAAGAAGCTACTTTATAACTGGAGGACTGATGCACTTCTGCCTTGTGCCATGTATATTCAGGTTTACTGCTGCAGACATGTGCAGAAGGTTTCCAAATACTAAAAGACTGTGTCTTCCATAAGCACTTTGCAAAAAAGGAAAAATGAATAATTTGACCTGGTGCAGGAAAGGCATAGGCATGAAGTTACAGAGTCACTGAGTAAGAAGTGGGGACAAGGTCCTGTAAGCAACCAGAACTAAAACATGGGGTTTTTTTCATACTAAAATGCCATCCTCAGTGGAGTCTAGTGCATTAGGCTATGCCTGATCATTCACAAACAGCAGAGACACAGGGTGTCCACCTCCTCTGTCTCCACTGATCAACCAAAAGAAATGAAAGCAAGGAAAGAGGGCAGGTCTAACCCAAACACTTCTGGAGACTGACAGTATGTATTGTAGCTTTCTTGGTAGAGTTAATATCGATCTTTTAGTGAATGAGATTTTAGTGAAGAGCTTCATATAAAGTTTTTCTTGCACAGAGCAAAACTTGAGATTTGGGTTTGGTAAAAGTATAGGTATTTCTGTATGGAAGTGAGAAATGTTGGCATCTTGTCACCTATCTGGAGTGAATTTGACTGTCTTGAAGGCAGATAATAATTTTAATTAAAATGTTATTTTGTGTTATCATAGATACTATGTTGAACCCTTAAACAAACTTGTCTATTTTCCTACTGACCTATCACATTCTCATGGACGTATTCTTATAGTTTTGCCCCAGGAGGTGCTGGTGTTTATTATCATCCCAGTGAGAAAGGCACTCAGACTCTGTAAAATATCCCGTAAAATGCCATTTATTTGAGCTAACACTCCATAGAAGGAGACGGTAGTATAGATAATTTTCCATTCCTTCAGATGCTGGGAACCCTGAGTTGCACGACATCCACAGGCCTCTGATCAGGGAGCAGCACGCTGTGCAGATTCCATTCATGGAGAGGTTATCCAGCGTTTTGGTCTTTTGAGCTCTTACAGGATTTTCTTAAAAGAAAACAACTCTATTCATCATTTCTACTGTCAAACAGAAAGTTCATATGAGAACTTGCTGCTGCACTTTTAGTTAAAGGCAAGGACATGCAGGTGGTGTGGTCCCTGTTACCGCGAGGGAGCTGGCTGCCGGCCACTCTATTGCCATCAGCTGGCTGAGTTTTTCCTGTGGCCCAGGATCACGCACAGCACGACACCGTCCTGAAGGCCAACCTATAAGTGCAACATAGCACAACACAGGCCTACGCCTACTTGGGTTAACTGTGGAATGGCGTACAATGGTCTTCTGGGTCTCATCATTCCGCTTAGGATAATTCAGAGAACAGCTAATTACATACTTCCCTCCCTCTCTAATACAACTCATCTTTTTCTTTCATTTTCAGGGATTTAACTATCATTGGGAACATCCTCGTTCCTTTCTCCTTTGTTAAATGAGGCTTTAGAACAATTGCAGTAGGCAGGCTCTTGAAGAATTAATTCCAGGCTTTACAACCTATGTGGTGCAAGTCTGGACAAAATGTTCAGAACTTTAGTCAGCCTAGAAAAGTTTCCAGCATGGCTAAATTCTAAAGACTTAGCAGATTTAGCTTAATACTGAACTTCAGCAATTAATCTTAGTCAAGGGTGTGATATGTCCCTCAGACAAACTGGCATCCAATACTGTTTCATGCAGGTGCTGTAGAAATCCTTTTTTTCTGATAACCTTTCTAGGTTTGCTTCAGCTTGTTTATATCATATTAGTATGTGTAAAAATGCAAAGAATCCCTTCAGTTTCTGGTACCTCAGGCTCAATTATACCTAACAAAATGGAAACAGTGCTGAAGTAAAATACGAAAATGTATCACTTACAGTTCAGTTCAGATTTCGGGTCAAAATAGTAACTGTGTTACCAAGAAACCAAGTGGCCCAGAGAAGGTCATTAGTCCATTTTTGCTCATGTGGAACACCCAAACACTGCCAGAGGTTAATGACGAAGTCTAGGCCTAAGAGGAGTTTTACTGCTCCCAATGTGGAGTACTGATTGCAATAGCTGCTCTTCCCACCAAAAATGAGCATGCATACAATGAAATTGTCCATAAGCAATAAAAGAATGTAAAATGTTCAGAAACCCCAGTCTCTTGCCTTCTTGTTTCTTCCCTGCTCTTTCACCTGTTATTTTTCTTTAAATCTGACTTCTTTAACCTTGCAAAGATGAGTAAATCATTTATCCTTCTTTGAGAATATCTACACATTCCTGTTTCTGGCTTCCAAACTTTGCATCTTTGATACTTGTTTTTCTATCTGCCTGACCACCTGTCTCAATGAAAACTAAGCTGTTCCTCTTCTTTTCCACAGTCCTTTGGTGTCTTTTTCCTGACCAGATGGCAAAGATTTCGCTACACCTTTTCACTACCCATATGCACTAGATGAGCTGTCATATTGTTCTCCTAATTCTGTCTTTTTGTCTTCTTGCTCTCTCTGCAGCAAATTTGACTTCCTTTGGTCCTTCAAATATTTCCAAGAAAGAGTAGATAGACTTTGAGGAATTGTTGTCCAGGTTTATACTACTTTCCATTTCCTAACAGCATGTCTTTTACTTAAATACTTGATGTATTTTATTGCAGATATCAGATGGTGAGTTGTTGGTGCCACGGAATTGAATCTAATTTCATGTGAAAATTGACAGGACAAGACAAGTAGTTATGCAATTAAAAAGAGACATTTCTAAATCTGAGCTTTACTTAGGTTTTGGGTGGTTTTTTTATCTTCACAGGTCTTAACAGAAAAGGTGAAGATGTAACAAAACCACAAAACTGATCGTAAAACATTCAATTTCTTACAGCCCCACCTCTAAACACTAGGTTCCGAGCCATGCTGCCACTGAGGCATCTTTCACCCCTCTAATTACCAGTTTCTGAAATATCTTATTTATTAAGCTTCTGAAATCCTAACTGTGTGTTTACTCTTCAGCCATATCTTATTATTTCAGTCAATTTCTCTTCCACAGAAGTGCAGGAATGAGTTGTTTGCTGAAAACTAGGCACACCTTTGTATCCTGTTGCAGTCCTATGTTACAGCAGCAGGTATAAATACACGGTCAATACATATGTAATGTTTCTTAGGTTTTTTAGATTATTTGCTTTCTTCAGAGGTAAATTGCCAGTGTTCATCTTTCTTGTTTAACAAAATCTTCCTCAATAAGAAGATTCCAAGAAATGAGAACACTAGAGAGACTGTCTCTATCAAGAGTTGCTTGCTAAATTTCCTAGCCATGCTAGAAGCTCTTCTATAAGCTTCAGCTTACCACACAGACGTTCTGCAATAACTCCTGGTGGGAATTTGGGCTTGCAATAGCTCTTGGCTCATACTGGACCAATTATTCACTAATGCCCATTTAAACAATTTTAAGTTTAGGCAAGCCAGTATAGTAGCTTAGCCAAAAGCATCAGAGGTAAAAGTGGTAGAATAAACAGAGTGCTGACAGTTGCTGATGTTTTGCAGAGGGGGTCACTTAGCCCTACTTTCAACTACTTTGCTTTAAGTGTTAGTTACTGCCTGCAGCACTGCTTACAGTAATGCTGTCTTCTTTGAGGTTAACTGCTGTTAGCAACAATGGAAAATTTTAGTTGAAAAAATATAATTAGAGACAGAAAGAAGAAAAACGGTTCAAAGGAATTAGAGTAATGCTTCCTACTTCCATGGGAATGCCATAATTTGGCAGTCAGGTTTCTACAGAATAGCAAGTAGTTAAAATCACAGTTCCTGTGTAACCTGAGCTTCTGTTTAAAAGGAAAGAGAACAATTCTCTGAGTCCAATCTGTCTATGAAATATTTTCAATATAAATACTTGATGCAAATGATATTCCCCTAAATGGCTTCTGGTCACTCTGACCTGTGGAAAAATTTCTTCCTAAACCTCAGGTTGGGGAGGAGTTTAACCTCAAGTTTGTGAGCTAAACATCAAACATCTGAGAAACTACTACTAGTAGGAACATCAGTTTAGAACTGTCTGTGCTTCAGGAAAAGGTAAAAAAGACACTGCTTGAACAAGCTGAATTATCCAGCCAGCCAGAAAATGGCCATCCTGTGTCTATCCATCCAGGGCCCAAGAATGATCAAGGGACTGGAGCATCTCTTGCATGAGAAAGGGAACCGGGATTGTTTAGTTTGAAGAAGAGAAGGCTCAAGGAACATATCAAAATGTATAAATGTTTGATGAGATGGTGTTAAAAGGGTGGATGCAGACTTTTCTTAGTGGTGCCCAGTGACAGGAAACAATGAGCACAAACTATAAGACAGGAAAAGAAAATGCTTTTTTACTGTGGTTGAACATTGGAACCGGTGATTCTGTGAAAAATAATCCTTACTGACCTCTCAGGCAAGCAAAAGAGGTCCAGAAACTTGCACAAACATGTTGCTGATAAGGTGGAAACAAGCATAATCAACAAAGAGTGATCAACGCTTTAAACAACACCTCTGGTGGATGAAGAGGTTTTATGGCTTTATGCTTAGAAGATACCTTCTTCTGAACGAACTGTGTTCTTTTTTTTGCACATATCTGCTCCCTCTACATCTTCCATTATCTGTCAGCTTCATGTATTCCAAAAGCTCTGCCAAATAACTATTTCTCAGTTAAACACTGATACCTCAACTTCCATCCTCCTGCCTGATCCTGCATGTTGTATTATGAATGTTTCTTGGCCCTTACAGTCCTTTTTAACAGCTTGCATTCTGAGTCTAGAACTTGCTGTGCCCTTCCCTGTGTTCCTTAACCACTGAATCTACCCAGACTCTGTTTTGTAGAATTTGGCAGAGGGAGTACGGTCATGTTTGTCACTGGCATCACAAAAGAGTTGTTTGTTTTCCTTGAGGGCTTTGTCTCCAAGTGACACAGCTTTCTGCAGACCATTAGCAGAGATCTCAACTTTTGGAAGTGTATTGTTGATGTAACAGGATAGCCTTACTGGGCGTTTCTGTCAGTTTTGCCCCTTTTTTTGCTTGATAGCTTTCTGCCAAGAGACTTTCAGCCTTCTTAGGTGCATGCAGCTGCTAGTTTGAAGATGAAATTCTATGATGTCCTTGAAATCTTGTCACTGGACCTTCCCATCTCCCTGAACTTTTGCAGTTCAGCAAATGTAGACTCAAGGGACAAAAATTTGTCACTGAGGCCCTCAAGCTGTCGGTGCTGTGTTCGTGTTTATGCCACTTGCCAATGGAACAGGTTATGATATATGCAACATCTAGGGATTTTGTCATTTTCTTAGGAGGTGGTCACTGAGAAACCCATAACTTTCTCCATGCACAGGTGAACTTGTGCTCCAGCTGAACTCCTGTTTGTCTTTTCATGCCTAAATTTGTTCCGGTCCTCATACTGGACAGCAGTTCTGCTTACTCAACACTTCCCATGTGATTGTCGTGGGTAATACTGTGCTGTGATGATGAACACTGCAGTGAATGAATACTTGTCAAAAATACAGTGCAGCAAGTCTATCTTGATCAAAATTGGGATTGACAAGTATTTAACTTCAGAACCTCATAATTTCAGTTAGGCTTTGAACAGTTTACTTAAAATAAACTTAAGATAATAGGAATAAAAAGAGAATGTTTTTGGTACTAATAAAGGTGGGAGCATAGTGAAAGATCAGAATAGGAAGGAAGGTTGGGTTTTTTTGAGAGATCCATGAAGCAAACTCAAGGATTCTCTAGAAGAATGTTTCCCATGGGAAGCATTTCTGAATTGCATTCTGATACAGCTGGACAGCCATCAAAAGCCCTAAGGGACAAGAGAAACCGACTGTGCTATTTTGTGTACACAAGTAACTTCATGATGAAGCTCACTTCCTGAAATCCTTCACTAGTAGGTAACAGTAGGACAAATTTGTCAAGAGACATTAGTCCCTGCCTAAAAATTAAACTGTTACTTGAAAGAGTGTCATCTAGAAAGCCTGTATTCATGATAATTTTACTAAAAGATTCAATGGGTCTTGTGCCAATAACGAGCTTATAAAGCATATGACTTGTACCTTGTAATGTAATGCGTTACCCAAGTACATTGATTTCCTTTCAGTTTCAAAGCGTCAAGAATTTTTAATGTAATGGGATTGTTTGCAGGCTGTGCAAATCTTCTGGGAGAGGGAAAGGTTTTGACTGCACCAAATGTGAATTACTCAGTGTAAACACATTTTTGCACAAAGGAAACCTAAATAATCACGCTGCCACTCAGTGCTTTATTCTTCTTGTAGCTGAGATTCCTGTATTTTAAGTCTCTTTAAAGGATAACACTTACCTGCTTTGTTATTGCCCTTTAATGATGCTAAGGTTATTCTGGAAAGCACAAGCAGTAAGGATTTTAACTGCTTGCTCAGACAGCTGTCTCACATTTCCATCCCACTCAAGGCTGTCAGGAGAGATAGCTTTTTAGCAACTTGTGTGAATATTCTACCATTTAAAAATGTCCAGCACATAGCCCAATAGATGGACAATCTGATTTAATGAGAGAGATTTCTTACTGGAACTAATTAATTCCCAAGCAGGTTTTTCTCTGATTTTTTTTTTTACCTCTCCCCACAAGCGGATTCTCCATTTAATTATTGGGGTTTGTTATGTTTCTACTCAGTCTCCTACAGAGCATAGTGAGGTGTAGTGACAGCTGTTGGATGAACAACTGAAGAAGTCCACTATGTTGTTCTTTGCTCAGCAGCTAGTCCAGAGCATACCAGTGAAACACTCACTGTTACACGATTGTTTCAGATCTTGCAATTCTAAGGGTTGAGATGGAGAGGGAGAGAGAAAGGAAGAGGGAGAAAACAGTCTGTGAAAGGCAAAGAACAAGCTGGGGAAAGATCTTGATCTTCCCCACCCTACGTTCAGGGAGAAGAGCAATCACTGTGAAACAGGTCATTCTGTACCATAGGAAACCTTACTGAAAGGAATCACAAGGATAGCCAGAAGAAAAGAGACAAAATCTCTAAACTCCAGAAGATGGAGAATGCAAAGCATCTCTGTCCAGTCTCCAGGTAATGTCCTCAGATGATCTTTGTGGAGATATTCTGTCCCCAGGATATCTCCAAAGTTCAGTAGAAAGTGCAATCTTTACCACAGAAACCAGGGAACAGTGAGACCTAGCTAATTATCCAGTTCTGCCCCTGATTAATGAAGGATTATTCCCTATCATAATTTCCATAATTTTTTGTCTCATTGTACATTTTGAATGATTCCAAAATTCCTTTCTATTTCTGAAGGAATATTCCATTTTTACTAATTAAAACATGAAGATGTTTCTCCAAAGAGTAAAGCTAAATTTTCCTGGTGTTAATTTTATTTCAATACCTCTCCGTACTTGGAAATATTAGACACAAAATATCAAACATAAGACCTGATAACTGCAGAATTCATTGCTAATTTCTATAGACTCACCTGGACACAGCTCAAGTAAATTCAAAGACAGAACCATATACTCACATCAAGAGAACTTGAGTAACAGAAAAATTCAGTATTCCCCACATTTATATGGGTGATAAATGCAATACATCTTCACTTAAGCATGTTACATAGTGCTGCAAAAAGTTCAGTCAGCAATATAAATTAGCTCTATAGAAACTAAATGTAAAGCTAGAATACTCGCAGTTGAACAGGAGACATTCCTACTGCCACATAAAGGATGGGCTGAAGTACAGGTAGCCTACACATTGCTCAAGCTTTGGCACAGAAGGAAAGTTAGCACCTCTTTTGCCGTTGAATTACAAAAGTATGGAAATAACATTTTTGTGGCAACGTAAAATCTGAAGTTGTTTATTAATGCTTGATCCAGACACAACTGCTGAGCTATCTGGCAGTATACATTTGACCTTGGTTTGGGCAGAGAACAGAACAGCGCTTGTGCCAGATCTGTATCTTACAATGGCTTTATCTTGTTAGAGAGCTACATGACCTGATCTGGCACACACTTACTGGAATAAAGTCCTCTCTGTAAATAATACAACCAAATCTAAACCAGCAGAATGATGTGGAGTAACCTGGGTGCAGTGAACCCAGGTGGGAGTCATAAGTTGACGTAGTTCAGTTGAGGCTGCTGCAGCCTGCTGTTGCCTGCAGCTCCCTTTCCTCATGCTACAGGAGCCTCCTATCCCTTCAGGTTTGCAACCAAAGCTACCTGTGTATTTGGACCCTAACCTAGTTCTATTTGAGGGGTCCAACGATAAACATGATTACGCTAGCCTGGATCTTTATAACAGAAGTAGGTCAGGGAAGCAGTAATACTGGCAGTTCTCAAAGGAGGGCAATCTAAACAAGAACATACGTAAACCAGTGTAGTATTTACTTTTAACTGAGACCTAATTGGATATCATGTAGAAAAGGAAGTGTTGCAAAAGAGTAATAAAGACTAGGAACTGAAGAAATCACTGTAGTAAATCACAGTGCCTCAGTAAGTTGTGTTGCACTGTAGCAGAGGAAGATTTATTTAATAAGACTAATTTCTATCTGCTTTTATTTTTTAAATTGATAGGTTCTTTGCATCGTAGCTAGGATAAAAGTAGAAATGCAAGTCACTGCTACAGAAGGTTACATACATATGACAGAAAAAGATTGTGACATACTAGGTTATAGGGACAGGAGAATTCTACAGTTATCTGAATGTGCTGATAAACAGGGTCCTCTTGAGCTCAGAATTTAATACAGCAGAATAGGAGACTAACTTTTGGAGCCAAGAATGCAGGACAGACTACTAGAACACTGTTTTGGAAAGCAGTGAATGACATCATTCAGGATTACACAGTGTAACCCAAAGGAGGCAAAAATCCATTGTGTAATGTAGCTACAGTGGAACATCCAACATATGTAGGGTGTTGTTAATATGACAAAAAGTGACAAAAGAAAATGAATGCATTAGAGGTGGCTTGCCTGGGTTGTATATGTATGATCTTATGATAAGAGGGCTCTTCAATCTACCAAACGAAGCTATACTGAAGACAGAAATTAGACTCAAATTCTTACTAAAGAGGTTCATTAACTGCTGGAACAACTGCTTTATGAATGTGCTAAATTCATCTCCTTGAAGTCTTTAAATAAAGGCAAGATCTGTTCATGGAAGATACATCCAGCTCTGCTGGAGGATATAGGTTTTATAAAGGAATCAGCTGATAAGATTCAGTGGTCTGTGCTAGGTAAAGTCTTGTAAGATTACTACAACAGTCTTCTGGCTTGAAAAGATACAGCACTTCTTGGGGAATTTTAACTACAGAGCCACAGAAAATCCATATTTGTGTGAAGAATTCTGAATTACACAGCTGTATGGATTTCATTTTCTGTGATGCATGCACATAAGATAGATGAATTACTGACACTCATCTCAAAACAGAACTAAATGTGTGGATTGAATTGGTGTTTACACAATGCTTGCTTTAACTTTCAATCAAGGAAAGACCTGCCTTCATTGCAGTCTGGCTTCTAGTACAAGTTACTCAGGGGAGGTATGCAAGGTAGTATAAAAGGTGTTTTAGCACTGGAGAATGTTATCTGGAAATGAGTACATGATTTTTTTTGTTTTACTTGTTTCAGCAATATGTTAGGTATATAGAATCATAGAATCATTGAATCGTTTAGGTTGGAAAAGACCTTTAAGATCATTTAGTCCAATCATTGACCCTACTCTACCAGGTCTACCACTAAACCATGTCTCTAAGCACCACATCTACACGACTTTTAGACACATCCAGGGATGGTGACTCAACCATCTCCCTGGGCAGCTTATTCCAATGTTTAATAACTCTTTCCGTGAAAAATTTTTTCCTAATGTCTAGCCTAAACCTCCCCTGGCGCAACTTGAACCCGTTTCCTCTTGTCCTATCGCAAGTTACTTGGGAGAAGAGATCAGTTCCCATCTCACTACAACCTCCTTTCAGGTAGCAATAAGGTGTCCCCTCAGCCTTCTCTTGTCCAGACTAAACAATCCCAATTCCCTCAGCCGCTCCTCATAAGACATGTTCTCCAGACCCCTCACCAGCTTTGTTGCCCTTCTCTGGACATGCTCCAGCACCTCAATGTGCCTCCTATACTGTGGTGCCCAAAACTGAACACAGTACTCAAGCTATGGCCTCACGAGTGCTGAGTAAAGGGCATGATCACTTCCCTACTCCTGCTGGCCACACTATTCTTGATACAGGCCAAGATGCTGTTGGCCTTCTTGGCTACCTCGGTGCACTGCTGGCTCATGTTTAGCCGGCTGTTCACCAGGACCCCCAGATCCTTTTCTGCCAGGCAGCTTTCCAGCCCCTGCTCCCCAAGCCTGTAGCGTTGCCTGGGGTTGTTGTCACCAAAGTGCAGGACCCGGCACTTGGCCTTGTTAAACCTCATGCAATTGGCTTCAGCCCATCGATCCAGTCTGTCCAGATCTCTCTGCAGAACCTTCCTACCCTCAAGCAGATCAACACTGCCGCTTAATTTGGTGTCATCTGCAAACTTACTGAGGGTGCACTCAATCCCCTCGTCCAGATCATCAATAAAGATCCTAAACAAGGCTGGCCCCAAAACTGAGCCCTGAGGAACACCACTTGAGACCTGCCGCCAACTGAATTTAACACCATTCACCACAACTCTCTGGGCTTGGCCACCCAGCCAGTTTTTAATCCAGCGAAGAGTACACCTGTCTAAGCCATGGGCTGCCAGCTTCTCTAGCAGAATGCTGTGGGAGACTGTGTCAAAGGCCTTACTAAAGTCCAAGTAGACAACATTCACAGCCTTTCCTTCATCCACCAGGCGGGTCACCTGGTTGTAAAAGGAGATCAGGTTGGTCAAGCAGGACCTGCCTTTCATGAACCCATGCTGGCTGGGCCTGATCCCCTGGTTGTACTTCACATGCCATGTGAGTGCACTCAGGATGAACTGTTCCATGATATTTCCTGGCGCTGAGGTCAGGCTGACAGGCCTATAGTTGCCTGGATCCTCCTCCGGCCCTTCTTGTAGATGGGTGTCACATCGGCAAGCCTCCAGTCATCTAGGACCTCCCCTGTTGACCAGGACTGCTGATAAATGATGGAGAGTGGCTTGGCAAGCTCCTCCGCCAGCTCCCTCAGCACTCTCGGGTGGATGATACCTATCACGTTACACCAGTAAAGGAAACATACTAAGGAAATGAATTCTTAATGTAGCTTCATTCATTCAGTTTTGGCAGAAGATTCAGACTTTTTCTTTTGTAAATTGCATGTGCTTTTTATTACAACTTCTGTCTCGAAAGTGAAAAAAACAGGAGTAAACTTCTGATAAAGTAAAATTGAAACAAATAAATCTCTTTTCTTGTTGCTATTTAACTTTGTGCAGTGAAGATACACAAATGGAGAAAGACTGTAGAACTAGAATTCAACAGCATCTGACAAAAGTTTCTTAAGTACTATATTGTATTCAATGTTTTAAAAATGAATTCTTATGAGTGGAAATTTTATGTCAGTTCTCATGCTATATATCAGAAAAACAACAAAACTGTTCCTGAAATTTTGTTTTGTATATTCATTTCAATCAATATGTGATGCTTTCTACTCTTGAATATCCCAACCACTGTTAGAAAAATGCAAAATGCTTGCAGGATCAGTGAAGGAATAAGAAATAGGATACAAACTACTCAGCAAAGGTTGAAAGGGTAGATTCTAGTGAATAGGTTTAAGAAAAGGAAATTGTTTTCTTTGGTATTCATATAAGCAGATACCATTATAATCTGAAAGCAACTGAATGGGTCAGAAAGACTGAAAAAATTTTAGAGGCTTTTACCTCTAGGATAGTGACTTCAGCCTGTATCAGGTGAATGGTAAGATAAATCTTTACATATAACTTTCGCGGTTTCGTGATGGTTTACGACAAAAATGCTTTTTGTCACGAGTGATTACATTGTTGGGCGTATAGTTGCAAAATTATTAACATGCACTTTGTTTTCTGTGTACTGACAAATAAAGCAGAACATGTGTGGCTTCCAGACACCATTAAATGCTCCTTGCTCACAGACACCATTAAATAATCCTTGCCTTCTACAGGTAAAGCCATAAGACAGCTTCTTTTTCCAGTTCATTTTGGATTGGAAATGCCACTAAGTGTGTCATTGTGTTCTATCCTACACAACTTCCCTTATTCCTTGCTCTTGAGTATCACTGAGTCTTAAATGTCCATTTTTACCCTTTGTGCAATGTTAAATGTATCCATTTATAGTTAGATATTAGCATGGAACAGGCATCTTTTCAGCGAAGAAACCAATCACCAAAAGGGGAAAAAGCTAACATTTTTTTCCTATCACGGCTGCAGCATATGTCCATTTTGATGTGAGACTTGGCTTGTCAGGGAGCAGCAGGAACAGGCAAGCCAGAAGGCAAGGCAAGCCAGAAGGCCAGGGTGACAGCAAGGGAGGCAGACCACATGCCCACCATGCCAAAGGAAGAAGAGCAGACCAGGTCAGCTGGTCAGTTAACAGTCCAGTGATCTCCAGTCTGCAGTGTCAAGGCAGGACGCTACAACAAGAGGCACAGCATACCTGCAACACTGCTCAGACATAGGCCAAAGCCAAGGCCAGAGCTTAAATTCAGCTCCCAGGCCAACAGGTGGAGTTTGCATGGACAAGAGCTTCAGATGTGGTTGGTCAGGGCCATTAGCCTTTGGTGTAGTCAGGGCCCTCAGATAGCCATGCATCAGTCCTATCTGCATCGTGGTTTCTGTGGAGGCCTGAAAGGACTGTGTTCCAGGCCAATTCCTAATCCAGAAAATCAAGGAACCATGAGCCCGAGGTCTCTCATGATTCATGCCTTTTGAACAGCTTAGCCATGATCACTATTTTTCAGATATTCAGATACAACCCCTTACTTTCTGTTGGATGTTTTTGCTGCACCAAACTTCACAAATGAGGAAGTTAAGGCATCCATCCATTTCAAGGATGGAAATATTTAAGCATTTTTTTTTTTCTACCATTGACTGTGGTTTTCACATATAGTTGTCTCTGGTCTAGGTTATAGCCTGCCACAGAAACACAAAATTGCACAGAGAAAAAAGCTGATCTCCGTAGGAATTCACTCCAGTTCTGAGATGTGAGAAAGAGATGGGTAGCTAGTTGCCTATATTTTATCAAATTCTCTGGAGCCATCCGTGTACTCTAAAAAGAGCATGTGGGTGCATATACAGCACCCACTATAGAACAACTCTTTGTTGATGAAGTTTTTGGTGTGGAATGAAAAAAACAGACTCTTTTTATCTGTTTAGTCTTAACTTACTTATGATTCAAAGAAAATTGACTGTTAGAAAAGAAATGAGAATACTGTACAATGTACTGTGTTGATTTTTCTTGTTAAGATTTTAATAACCAAGGACTCTTCTTTGCTAAAATGTTGCAACTCTTTGAAAACTTCACTTAAAGCATGCAGTGTGTCCCTTGGTAATCACAATGGAATTTGCTAAACTTTGTAGCCAGAACTGTCTTTGCTCAGTGTTCAGAATAACGATGTGAACACCAGCTGCCTTACAGGGAGCTGCTCTTTAGTAGTGCTAAATGGGATATGCTGCGGCATAGCAATTAGCTTAGAAAATTTCATTCCTTTTTAAATTGATTAATTCCTTGTTGGCTGCACTTTAGGGAAAGAGTTAGGGATTTATCCACTTTTGTCTTCTACTAGTATTGTTTACACTACTGAGCTCACATCCTATCATATTCTGCCAGTCTTACTAATCCTTCCATATGAGTTGTATGATGAGTCGGAAACGTGGGAATCTATTGGGTGCTTGGTTTTATAGATTCTACTACCTGATACAACTTTAGTCCTTGGAAATATGATTGCTATATTACCCAGTATCTGAAAGGAATGTTGTATCACATTATTTCAGCAATTCTTCCTTTGACAATTACACTCCTCTCTTACATCATTTGAAACCATCCAGAAAATCTTCTAAGAACTCATACAAATATTACACTTTTAACTGGTTTTAACATAAGATGTTTTGAGCTAGGTTTTCTCTTGCTGTGTCTTTGTAAGGTATTTTATCTATTACTCTAGTTGGGGATCTGACAGTAAGTTTGAGATAATAGTGAAATGTTATAATGGACCTTAAAAGACGTCATGTAGGGATTACCATGACATCACTGGGTTATCAGAAATCCGTTGCAATGAAAGTATATACAGACTCAGGACTATGACTGCATCTTTGCAGAAAACTATACGCAGCGTAACTATCCTAATGTCTGAAACTGTCTCCTCCGGCATTTTGCTTGCAAGGGAGGTAATAAGCTTGGAAGAAACTGTTGGACTAAATGTTGAAACTGTCAAGACAGACTGACTGGCAAGGAAGGCACATGAGTTTCTTGGATACAACAAGAAATGTCTTATGTTTCTAAGTCACTGACCTTATTTCAGGTACTGACTGTTAGAAGGGGAATTAACTTTTGACAGCTTGCTTTCGTCATATAGTGACTTGGATTGTAGCAAGACAAAGGCTTCTTTCTAAGTGACTGTGCAGAATGCTGGTTGAGAAACCTGAAATGCCTTTGTGTAAGCAATGAAAGAATCGCCCAGAGCAGCAGTTCCTTGGCTCTGCCTTTGAAGGGAATTTTATACAGGGGACAGAATCTGAAATGCTGTTTTTCAGATTTAGTGGGCAGGTGAGCTTTTCTGGCAAGAATTTTCCTAAAGAACGAAGCACAATACAAGGAAGGATATAGGACAGACTGCACAGAAAGTAAGTTCCCGTTTGCTTTTAAATGTTTACAGAGCAATAGCTCAAAGAAACCTCAGTTGAGAGCAGAATGACACCACTTTAGATATTCACGCATGCTCCCAAAATTTATGATCTGAATTAGAGATATCAAATTCTTGGGTTCATAGGCTGGATATTGTGCACTTGAAGTGGTTATGTAGCCCACATGGCATATTCAGAATGTGCCAGTTCACTAAAACGGAGATTTTTAGCTGTGGTCATTGAAAGGGTAACATTTTGGGTGTAAATGCATTGTGAAGTGGCACAATGTTCTTCTTCCAAACCTGCACACTGGCTCCAATAGTGATTGGAAACTGTGAACCTCTTCTTCCTTATTTTGATGAATGGGTATGTCTCTCTATATTTTTATATACATCTATCTTTCTACTCTTTACTATTAATTTTTAAAAAATAATATTAAAACAACCTTACAGTTTCAAAGTCAAGGCCTCAAATGTTAGGAAACTTGACAGTTCAAGTTCTATATGAAAGTCTGATTTAGCATGAGTGTGTATATATTATGATATAGATGTCACAATGTATGCTGTCAAGCATAGATTTTAGTGACATGATCATGTGGCTTTTTTTTCCCACAGAGCCCTTGTCTCATTTAGATGATGGAAAATAAGGGAAATAAAAAGCAGAAAAAAATGAGAGACAGATAACAGGACTGAGGCCTGATGGCAGAAGAGGGAACACAGGAAGGAATATGCATATGGAAAAGAAATAGAAAATTAGAGCTGATCCTAAAGGTACCTTGTTTTTCTACTGAATAATAGTGAATAACAATATGTTAAAAACTACTGGAAAGTTAGTTTAATTCTTACCTCTCCTTGATTCTGAGATAGAAGAACAAATTTGTTGCAAATTGCAACTTCCCTAATTAATATCAGGTAGAAGAAACATTACCCTCTAGATTAAATCCCTACTCTGAAAAAAAGAGAAATTCAGAAGAGATCATTATCAAGAACTACTTAACTAGGTACCCCGATCAGCTTTAGTAACCAGTCTCTAGAGCTATGAAGGCCTATTATCCCATCTACAAAGGGACAGAAGAGAATCCCTCTGCCCACCATTATTCTTACTTTAATGAGTTTATAAATACTAATAAATTATTAGCTACCTCAATTTTACTTCTGTGTGTTATAGTGTATGATGTTCTTTGTTCGCAAAATTGTAACTCCTATTGATGTCAACTGGTAATTATCAACACTGGTACTCATATTGAAGCACCAAAACCCAGCTTCTGTACCACTGTGGCAAGGTGACTACACAGTTTAATATGCTTATTATTAAAATAATAATAGATTTTCCAACAGATTAAGCTAAGTAACTGCCCTTTGACAAAAGGAATAGTACAAAAGCACTGGGTTCTAGAAGCTCAGGAGAAGGAGAGCTTCTATAATTTATTCTAATCAAAGAAAGGCCACTGTAAAATTAAAACCTAAATATTTTGTTTTGTGAAACTGGATTAGAGTGTCTCAAGACACAATAACCAACAGTTATAGTACATACCTAATTGCTTATTTAATTCCAATTTTGATTGGAAAAGCCTATTGTACTCTAATCGAAGAGCTGGCTGGCTTGAAAACTTGGCGAGATTTTACCCAATATATTTTTATTGCCACTCAGTGATGGTGATTTGTATCTTTTTCAAAATAATTTTAGTGGCCCACATAAAATATCTGAAGGGACTAACTCTGACTCTGTAGCAACACTGAATATGTTTAATTGTGCACATGCACTCTTCTAAAGTTACATTTATTGCAGTGGCTATGTAAGTGTGGGCAGTCTTAGTAGATGCAGCTCTGATGCCAGAGGGCTTATGGCAATGTAGCATTCAGAGTGGTTCTAATTACTCAAATATTTTCCAAGCATCTTTTGTGTTTTTTATAGTCCCCACTTAGATGTATGATACCAGAACTAGACTGTTACCAGTGCTCCAGCCAACTTACTTAAGATTAAGTGGAGAATACCTTCACTTTACTGCAGCAGTGACTGCAGGTAAGTGTTGCCTAAGATCTTATTACTCTGTTTATCCATGTGTGCTTGTTTTCATATCACATACACAATATTATAATGGCATGGGCCCTACCACACCACCCAAGAAATTTCCTGTTATATTGAAAAAAGCTGCTGACTATATCATGCAACCTGAACAAAGGAAAATGATTTAAGCAGGAATGTAAATTATAAAACAATCAAACATGAAAAACTATTAGAAAATTATTTTTCCCAAGTTAAGAACATGATAAAAAGAATCAGCTTTGTAAATGGTTTTCTCTCTCTTCATATTATATTTTCTTTGAATATTATTGAAGTGGACAGATACCATTAAAAAGCACACCTGCTATTGCAACAAGGGCCTTGCCGGCAGATTTTGAGGTAAATTCAATGCCTTTTTCAGTAGATGAGTCTGCCACCTAGTGACTACCTTCAACAGCTCCATTGCACTTAAGCACACAGAAGCCTTGGAAAATTCCCATGAAGAACTGACATTTGCAGGGATTTGGCTTGGTTTCTGCTTGAGGAAATTATTATGCATTGATATGTGACGTCTCCTCCTGATAGACTTTGGTGAATAAATGATCTTCTCTTTCAAATTACATTGACTTTTGAAAATCTTGGAGAGCACATGAGCAGAACTGTAGCATACACAGATCTTTTTATCTAAGACAGATCTCTACTTTAAAAAAAGATCCCATGTCAGCCATTTAACTTCAGAAGCATATTCTCCATTGCAAATTCACTTGAGAATATGCTATTGTTAATGCTGCTGTTCTTGAAGGTTTGTTGCATTTGATCTTAACAGTTATGACTGGACAGTAACCCATAGATGATTAGCCTTGTACAGTAAACATCAATGGCACACTGCTCACAGAGGCTGTGTGCAGCCTCTGAACACCATGGTAATAGTGATTCTTACTGATTCTTACTGGATTTCATAGATGACAGGAAATTTTGCTATCAGAGAAATTATTCTTAGTAGAAATCCCAGGCAAAACATTGAGGAGTATTGTAACAGAGAAATAATTGTCTATATTTTTGTCACAGAGTCAGAAAACTTGCATGAGTCGTCCAAGGAACCAGGTAGAATGTTGTCGCACCTAGTGAATAAATTGGTGGGTCTTCCTAAAGCCTTACCTCTTAGTGATCTGAATATTGTCTTCTTTATGGTACTAACACCAACAAATAACAATAATAGCGATAGAGTCTGAAAGCAAACGACCTTGAGTCTCTAAACTTTCCAAAGCAAATGGAATGGATTATAATGAACAGATGTCCTGAAGATTCCTGAAACTGAAGTTTGCTTAAAAATCTACACAGAAAGCAGTAATTTTAACAGTGATCTTTTTTCATTGTAGGCCTGTTTAAAAGTAGTCTTTGGTATACAGTTCTTAAAAATTGCATCTTGTTTTTCAGTATGTTTCAATGACATATTGTTTTATATTGCATAAAAGACACTGTCCACCATGCACTGGTAAACAGCACCAATGATATCAGTCAGTAGTCACTGGTAACTTTAGTCACAGAAATAAAAAACTACCTTGGATATTACTGTAATTCTGTAATCCTTTCATATAGGGAAAATACTTTTCATTGAGAATGAGTGAATCTTCTTAAACTAAATAGAACTGACCTGAACATTTTTGCCTACTCAAACCAGAACTAAAACCCTGAAACTTGTACAAACTCAGAGAAATTCTGGTGAACATATTCTAAATTTTATCTCTGTGGTTAGTTCTGTAATTCCAAAACATAGAAGAATGGAATGTAACAAAATGCTATAGGAATGGTTTAAAGTAAAGGTTCTGACGCTTTCCGTAGGACAATATTTCACAATTCAGTAAATTTCACTGCCAATATTTTTTCTTGACATTAAATCTAAATTTTATTTCTTAATCTTTTCCATTTATCCTAGTTCTCCTCTCTTATCTTTGTTTAAACCTAAACAATCTCTTTGTTACTTTGGTTTTACCTGCATCGAGCACTTGAAAAAAGCAAAAGGATGGAAATGGAAATGCGAAAAAATGGAAGAAAATAGAAAGGGAAATATACAGAAATGTGTTTCTTTTGGCCAGTTTTGTTGAAACTGGTTAGTTAGGACTGTGTAAAAAAAGAATAATAAAATTTACAGAACATCAGCAGAATATGGGAGAAAATTAAAGAGGAATTGAACATAAGGTGGAAACCACATGGAGTAATTTGCTGGGCTTCAGATTGTCTTAAAGTACCAATTTTTTCTGCACTGTATTAAAAAAAAAAGAGATATGATAAAGAGCTCAGAGAAACTTGCAGCTATGTCACAATTGCTAAGCACATTACTGGCTTTTTTCCCCATGGTTTTTCATGCAATAAAATGTTACTTGGCTTTTTTTCATAGCAAAATTTTCCTTTGAGCCTCTCTCCTCCCTTCTCTAACCCTCAACTACTCTCTTATAGTCTTTTCAAGAGGGTTTTGCCAATGACTTTTACTTTTTGTTATATTGTATTGAAATCAAGAGTTTCTGCTTGGCTGCTGGAGTCTAGAAAGACTGAAAGGAAATCTTTATCTTTTCCTTTCCCTTCCTGTACCTTACCTTTTTTTAAGAAAAAGCTGTATCCCTCTGATCTGGAAACTGCTCAGAGATGTGGGGGTTAATCCAGCCAACAGCTAAAATCTGAAACATGTTAGTGTGTGTTGGTATGTAATAACTTTACAGTGCACGACCATAATGAGGAACAGTGGAAGTAAATAGAAATAGATCTTCTATATTAGAAGTCTGTTCTAGTTAATTTAAAAGAGATTCTTCTTTTTCTGGGAATGGTAGGAGGACTCTTACTTTCTGAGGACTTCAACCATAACAGAACTATGCTTTATCCTATAGTCAAAGCATGGGAACTTGGACTGACGTCACTCACTTGCTTATAGTGTTCCCCATATCAGGTGGTGTGTTCAGGGTAAGCTCTTCTACCCGCAGTTTTGCAGGATGAAGTTACAGTATGCAAATGTATACAGTTGTCTGCATGGCACTCTGCTGGCACCGTCATCCTCAGCTCAGTGATGACAGAGGAGCCTTTATGTCATAACCAGGTAGGAAAAACAGCCTCCCTCCAAAAAGCTGTCTCTGTCCTCTCTCCTTCCACAAGGGGAAGGTATATAGCAAAAACATCACATCATGTTGATTACTGCTGTGCGCTCTCAAGCTGTGGTGTCACTTCATATCTCTTTTCACTGAATATTTCTAGATGGTTGAGATTTAAGTGTTCCGAGTGAGCATTTTATTTGGTTCTAATGAGGCCATTCTAGTATGTTAATTTCCCATTCACTGGACTCTTCAAAGAGCTCAGCATGGCTGCAGCATACTGAAGACATACCTCAAGCTGCTGCAGAATTAACTGAGGAATTATAAAAGCAATAAGTGCATGATTACTCTTTTTCTTAATACCTGAAAAAGGAGATGTGTGATTGGTACTTTAACAAGCTGGCAGCAGAAAATTAAAATTTAACGTGATTATGAAATGACAATTAATGTTAGTAATTAATTGATATCACCTTTATGTAGCCCTGTTCAGTACCCCTTGTGCAAAGGTTATATCAATGAAAGAGTAATTATATGATTAGGTGAAAAATAGGGGAAGTGTGAGCATACAAAATATTGTAAAATCTTTCTTTCTTTTTTTCTTTTTTCTGTGGGATCTATGTAATTTGTGATTGTTAACAAACAGCACTTGCACCCCACAGATTTTCATCCTAAAGGAATCTGAAGAGCTTTGGAACTGCATGAAATTGCAGATATTCCTGTACCCATAATTAAAGTTAACTGCATTTCTACTAATCTGGGAAAGATTGGTAAGACAGTACCCCTAAATTGCAGTTCTTAGTAAAAAGTAGTGTAGATAGTAGTATAAACACTTGAAATCACAGAAAGGTATTCCTGGTTTGCAGAGAAGAATATGAAGGTTCTGAAGCTGACACGATGCCTTTGCTGATTTTTCATTACTATGACCAGTCAGAAACTCTTTTTACATGTCATGTACAGTACTTCTAGCAGAGAATTCCTCTGCTAGAAGTAGAGGATCTTCTGCTTGAAGACCACAGTGGGACAATGGCTCAGTAAAGACAAGAGTAATCTCCTGAATCATTTTTGTTCTTAATCAAATCCCAAACCTCACCAGTCTGGACCACATAATTTAGGAATGCAACTAGGCAAATGTGACTTAGATCCGTCTTCCACCATTTCCCTGTATATGTCGGAAAGAATGTGATTTGAACACATTTGCCAGAGAGCAGGCAGCAATGTACTTCCGTCATGGACTGATCCCTAAATTGAGCTTCAGATTTCTTTCTTTTCTCACTTTTGTGACAGAAATGAAACAGAAAGTTCCAGCAGATCGACTTTCCTGTGTTCATTATCTTTTTCAGACAGACAAGGAACAGAGTAGCTATACGGGCTACCTCAGTAACATCTGTGTGCTGTAATTAGAAAGGTCAGAGGCCTATTTCCCATTTCTGATCTACTCATCCTCCCACAAGACTCCAGAGCACTCCTCATCCATCTTGAAGAGTCCTCTGAAGGAGGCACAATGCTTTACAGTAGCAGTACAATTAAAAGGATTAAAACTGCTTCTAGCCAACTCCAGTGGCTTTTGTAAAGTCACCAAGGATCTCCAGAAGTAGACGAACAGGTTGCAGGCAGAACAGCCTCTTCCTTTAATTGTAGCATAAACATATGTCAGCATGTGTGGCACTTAATAGATGTGTTTCAGGTATGGAACAGAGGAGACTGCAATGGGCACAGAGGTTCAGATGAAGTGGGTAATACTGCTAACTCCAAACATTAAAATGTCGTAAGTAGATGTTATGGTTTGAGAAACCCACAACAAAGATGTTATGGGTTGAGAAACCCAACGACCCCTCCCCACCTGGGAAGAGGAATTAGGAAAAAATCAAGGAAACCAGGGGGTTGAAATATAAACAGATTTAATAGAATAAGACTAGATGATTAACATTAATAACACTAAAGAACCAATATTGATCCCGATACCAATACAAAATATAAAAAGATTATACTCAGCCAATTATATCAGGAGGAAGCTGTGCACTCCCAGCAGTGCACAGTGAGTGTTGGATGCTGCGAGTGCTACGGCTTCGGGAGGAAGGGAAGGACTCAGGGGTCTGGCACTGGAGCAAGAAGTTCCCAGGATGGCAGCCATCAAGGGAGAGAGAGGACTTTGCAGGAAACTTACTAAATTATATTGAATGTGATGTTCACGGTATGAAATAATCCTGTTGGCCAGCTTGCGTCAAGTGCCCAGGTCTTGCTCCTCCTCATCCCCGCACCTAGTGAGCTCCTAACAGTGAGACCTTGAAACCAACACTCCATAGCTGTCTATAAAGTAAATATTTTCACAAATTCAGACACTAGAGTCTTATAAAAGTGCAATTTTCCCAAGTATTAAAAGACAAATTAGTCCTATGTTGCTCAAACCAGGACAGTAGACCTTCTTTCATTAGTTCTTAAAAACAGAACAAATTTTCAAGACTTTTTCTGTAACATCATGGGCAAGAAGCTTATCTCTTCTTTCCTCATTTCTTCTTTTAATATGAAAGTTGAGATTCTAAAATAAAGATTTACCTTCAGAAGCTGGGACTCTGAGTAAGGTATAAAAAACCAGACATGTGGAGCTGTTATGGTGGGTTGACCCCAGCCAGCAGCTGAGCACCACACAGCTGCTTGCTCGCTCCCCCCACACAGCAGGGCAGGAGAGATAATAAGAAGAGAGTATAACAAGAAGAGAAGAAAACTCATGCATCAAGGTAGAGGTAGTTTAATAAGTGAAGGAAAGAGGAAGAAAACCAAAACAAAACAAGTGATGCAAAGACGATCACTCAGCACCTTCCACAACTAGACCAATGCCCAGTCAGTCCCTGAGCAAGGACTACCTACCCAAAATCCCCTCCTCTCAGTTTTTATTGCTGAGTAAAACACTGTATGGCATGGAATATTTCTTCAGTCAGTTCGAGTCAGTTGTCCTGGGTTTGTTCCCTGCCAGCTTCTTGCCAACCTCAGCCTACTCACTGCAGGGGGCAGAGTGGGAAAAAAGAGAAAGCTGTGACACAGTGCAAGCACTGTTCAGCAATAGCTAAAGCGTTGGTGTGATAGCAACACTGTTTTAGCACCAGATGGGCTGCTGGGAAGAAAGTTAACTCCATCACAGCCAGACCCAGTACGGCTGTCAATATTGAGAGGGCAGATGGACATGAAAGGGCAGATACATGTGGGCACGCAGGCAACGTGAACAGAAAATGAGGCCTGAAAACAACGGGGAGACTAGAAACATTCTATAGAATGAAGAAAATTAAGAGCACCTGACAAAAAGAGAGTTGGAAAGATTGAAAGAATATTGTAAGAAAGGTGAGTACGGTGTAAAAAGACTCAGAAAAACAACAGGTGAAGAAAAAAGAGAAGGAAAGATAGAGAATCAGTGTTCAAGAGGGAAAAAACCACCAAGCCCTCTTGAAAAAACATGAGAGAACAGACACAGAGATATGCATAGAAGGAAAAAATTTAAAAAAAAGAATATTAGAAGATAAGAAAGAGTAAAAGGAAGGTGAAAAGCAGCATTGGAAATATGATCAAGAATATATATTTTTACCATTATTGCCTCATAAATGTATGTTTCCTACTGGAGGGAAATGACGGGCAGCATCAAGAGAGGGCTGCTCTGCAAGGAAAGGAGAACTGGGAGCAGAGGGTGACAGCAGGACATGGTGCATTGACAAGGGCGCAGTCTTCCTGTACATGAGCAAGAGGACCACAGCATGTCCAGTGGCAATAACCAGGGCCAGCCTCAGCCCAGTGGTTGCCAGACAAGACTGTAGTAATGATACAGCACCAAAGTTGAGCCAGGAACTCAAGCCAGCAGATCAGAATCCAGGTGGGAAAAGGTCATGGCACAGACGTCGCTGCCATGTAGCTGAGGCAAGGACTGAGGGCAAGGACGTCGGCCTAAAAGTGGCTCCCACGTAAAGTGGGGGGAGAGGCCCCAGATGAGGCTTCTCACAGGTCTCTCACACAGCTTTTTGCACAGCAACTTGATCCCAGGCTACAACTGTACAATCAGAGCTGCCTGTGGGCCTCTCGCTAGGGGAAAATTAAGGCCTTTCCAGGGAAGAAAGAAAATAAGACGTTTCAGGGCACAGATTTCTAACTGTTTTAACATAAACTTTTCGTGTAGAAAAGGACTACTTGCCTACAGTAAGTACATAGAATGCTCAGTACTACCCAGAAACACCAGTCTTACGTGGTATTAATTACATGGATGCCTTTTTTATATATGTACAAAAAATGGAGAGTTCCTGACAAGTAGTGAGCCCATTACTACAAGGAGCATTGGAGTTACCATGTAAAATTCTTCTCATACACAGGAGGATGCAGAGAAGGCAGATGGAAAAGATGGCAGCTGGGACTAGGCTGCTGTCTCCAATGCTGCCCCTCAGCATTGGACATAGAGCAGAACTGTCTTAGATGGTTTCATGAGCATCCCTGCTTTAGAGGAATAGGGAAGCACAGCAGGACATGATACAGCTCCTACATGATCAGAGCATCTATATTGCACTGATTGGTACTAGCTGGGAGTCTAGCATCCTTAGGTGTTCTAGAAAATTTGCACCTGGATGAGAGAAGAAGTCAAGGAAGCCTTGGGAACTTAGTAGAGGTCAGTATCAGCATGGCTGTAAAAGCCCAGTGACACATAAGACAAAAGTTAAACTAGTCAACTGCTACCGTACTTTCAGGCAACATTGTGTTCCTTTGTTATGGAGCCCAGGAATTTTGGACAAGCTTTTGGATTTGGATGTTGGATTTGGGCAGGTTATGTTAGTCCTGCTTCCTCCTATTCTCAGTTTTAACACCTAGCAAATGTGTGAATCTTCATCTGTCATATTTGGAAACACTAATACCTGCATCTGTTCTATTCTTTGATTGCTTCAGTCTGCTACCCTTTTTGTAACACTTTCTAACCTCACCAAAGACAGAAGAAAGTCCTTCAGAGAAGGAAAAAGTGTATACTACAGACGTTTCATTGTTTTACAACCAGTATCTTACTCCTAACTCTTGTGATTAGTTTTTGTTGTTGTTCTGCAGGACAAAGATTAGGCCCATGCTCTTTTTTTCAAACACTTTACACTACTAGGATGGAAAAGTACAGTTATCCATCTGGACAAAGATCTTTTTAAAGTTGATGTATACATTTGTAAGTAGAACTGTTACTACAGAAACACAGCGTTGGAATATTATTAGCTACCAATAAAGAAATGAAACCAAAGATTTTTATAGTTAAGATACCACAAAGAAATTACATCTAACCATGGCTATTTACAAGCAATCTTGTTATTTCTAACAATAGGGGAAGCTGCAATGTTAGTATACACTTTTTTTGACATTTTGAGGGAGTCCTTCAACAGTGCTGTACAACAACACAGTGTTTTTAATGTGGATAAAAAACTTGTCATAATGGACAATTGCTATGAGCATGCGATCTAGGACTTCCACGCTGCACAGTGCGATACAAACACTGGGAAGGGAGAAGGAAAAAGGTAGGGCTGATAAATCTCAGTTGCTCCTGCGTGCATAAAGTGTGAGTTAATAACCCTGCTTTCTGGTGTTTAGGTGGTTCCACAAAAATATGCTCCATAACTATCCAACAAATTACACTAAGACCTTCCCTTTTTCTCTGGATGCCAAGAGAAAACTGCAGAGAATCTACAACTTTGTCAAAACAAATGAAGTTTTGAATTACTTTGAAATAGAACTTTTCATCCTGTCAAAATATAGACATTTCTCTTACAGTAGCTGATTTGATATTTACAATTTAAATTTGGATCATACCAGGAACTGGGCTACTGTTTGGGCCACTTTTGAGAGAAACTGATTAAATAAATTTCAAAATATGGTTGTGGAAATTTTGCCATTTTCTTCTTGTAAGTATCCTATGCAGCATGTCTCAGTGAAACACCATTCACCTCCTGAATTTCCTTCCAACCTGAATCATTCTTTAACTATAGATTAATCACCTTAGGACTCCACTTCAGATAATTGTAGAAAATAGTTATATACATCTTTTTCTCTAAACAAAGACAAGTGAAAGCCTGCTTAAAACTGCAGTGCCAGGGCAGAAAACTTTTAGGTAGGCAAGTACTGGTGGGAAAGGGAACAACCACAGAGACAAACACTGGGCATAACCTGAGCAGGACTTCTGTGTTCCAGAGACAAGTCTAAGGAGAGAGTATTTAAGTGCAGTTTGAAAGAGACTCAGAAGTTGTCAACAAGAACTTTGGTATTTATTTTTTTATTTTTAGTATCTGCTGTGTACAAGACTTTGTATATTCTTACGTATAAATAGAATTGCATCTTGACTTGATCACCTATTCCTCTTAGACCTGCATCTAAAAGTCCAAATTCCAGAGCGCAGTTCATATTAAAAGTGATAACAATAATTAATACAATAACTTAAATAGGGTTTGGGCATATACCTAAATAGAAATAGAAGCTGCAAAGCCTAGAATTGCACGCAATCTGAAAGATGGTTGTCAATTTAGAGAAGGTTTGAAAGAAAGTTTAATATCAATTTATTTAATGCATTATTTTGAAAGACTACATACACTCTTCATAAGCCACAAAAGAATATAAACCTTGTGTTAGGAGATTGCTCCTCTTTTGTAAATATGAAAGCCGTGAAGGAGAGTTTATTTTCAATATTAGGCTGTGTCCTGGTTTGAGGTAAAACAGGACCAATTTTCTGTTCAGTAATGTTACTTTTTAGCTAGGCTTCTTCTAACTGCTGAAATTAACAGCATGTTGAGCAGAAAACTGTTCTCAGAGTGATAAGACCTGTGTTTATAGTTGATGCCAAGGAATGGGATGCAGAGAGGCTCCTGCTTATACTTATTGCTATAACAACCAAGGCCAGCCAACTTTGTTACTTGCCCCGTTGGAGGGTCAGAAGCGGAAAAGCGTAGAGGGGTCACACCTGGAGGGAGGAGCGGACAGGACAGGTGACCCAAAACTGACCAACAAGGGTATTCCATCCCATCTGCCTCATGCTCAGTATAAAAGCTGAGGGATCAAAGGGTCAGCTCTCTTTCTTCAATGGCCGGTGTCCTGTGAGGACTCTGTCTCTTCGTCTGCCTTTATCCGGATCCTGAATCCAGATCCGGAATCCAGTTCCCAGACGTCACTGAGTCCAGCCTGGGACTTCCCCAGCGCCTGCTGGTGATGTGATCA